>APFE031355086.1:126514-159840 GCA_000404065.3 Pinus taeda | reverse complement strand
TTTTAATTTTTAAATTTTTATTTTATTTTATGTTTTCATTATTTTTCTTAAATTTAATGTTTTTCGGGGTCATGATAAAATATTTTACGCTATTATTTCGAAATGTTGAAATTTTACTTTTGAAAAAAAAAAAAAATGTTCTTCTAGAATTAACATTATTCGTTTTAAGGGTGTTTTTTGGATAATTTTTGCGCAAAAATTTGGTTTTCACCACCATTTTTAAAACATGTTGAAAATTTACCCAATAAAAAAAGTGTTATTCCAGCATCAACACTTTTCGTTTTTAGCACTGTTTTTGATGTTTTTTTGGGGGTTTTTTGGCTAGAGTTCCCATTTTGAGTTTATAGTTCTCGTTTCAAAGTTTACATTGTTACTTCAGGATTTTGGGACATTAGTATATTTCCATGTGACCAAAGATGCATGGAAGAAGCTTGATCTGACATCAGAGTTGGGGATATTTGTGAGGTACACTGATACACCTCACAACTATTGAGTGTACTTTCCAACCAATAGGATGGCAGTGGTTTGCGGGGATGTCAGATTTGATGAGGAGAAGGCCATGCAGTTTTCCCTTGAGAGGGAGCTTGAGCTACATGCAGATGAGGAGATTTTAGCTCCTAAGGTTGAGAAGCCTCAAATTGGTGTGGAGCATCCACATGCAGAGGGTCTGAAAGTGGAGACATCCACTCAGACATTATCTTCTAAAGAGGGAAGAAAGTGCAGCAGAGAGGCTGACAAATTGTTGGATGATGCACGGGAGAATGTGGGAGCACCCACTTCTCAACGCATGAAGAGGAGGTCACCTGAGAGGTACATTAGATACATGGCTCTTATGGGCAAAAGTGTTGTGACAGAGATATCTTCCTTTAAGGAAGGAGTGCATCAGCCGGTTTGGGTTGATGCAATGGTGGAGGAGTGTGACTCCATAGTTCATAACAGTGTTTGGAATGTGGTCCTGAGACCAGAGGACAAGTCAGTGATGAGCTCTTGTTGGCTTTACAAGGTAAATAAATCTACAGATGGTAGTGTGGAGAAGCATAAAGCTAGATTTGTGGCCCGTGGCTTTTCACAGGTAGAGGGGATTGACTATGATGAGACTTTTTCTCCTGTTGCAAGGTACTCGTCAACCATATCTATATTGGCACTATCAGCACAGATAGGTTGGAAGATCCATCAGATGGTTGTGAAAACAACCTTCCTCAATAGCATGATTGAGGAATAGGTGTACATAAAGCATCCTGAAGGTTTTGAAACCTTTGACCATGAGTCATAGGTGTGCCAACTCAAGAGAGCGTTGTATGGGCTAAAGCAAGAACCTCGTGCTTGGTACAATGGAATAAATAGCTACTTCACCAGGTTGGGCTTCACGAAGAATGAAGCGGATGTGAACCTGTACCACATAGTGGTGGAAGCTAAATTGTTGATCATTTTACTTTATGTTGATGATCTCATACTGGCAGGTGATGATTAGTTGATCAAATCTTGCAAGGAGGACCTTGCAAGCGAGTTTGAGATGAAGGACATGGGACTAATGCATTACTTTCTTGGCATGGAGGTATGGCAAGGAGATGGGGAATTCTTTGTGTCTAAGGGAAAGTATGCCAAAGAGATACTCAGGAGATTCCGCATGGAGAGAAGCAAACCCATGGAGGCTCCTCTAGCAGATAACTGGAGGAAGGAGGATGCTACTTTAGGGGAAGTAGAGGAAGCTATTATTTACAAGCAGCTTGTGGGTTCACTCATGTACTTGGTGAAAACACGACCAGATATGTGTTATGCAGTTAACGAGCTTAGTCAAGTGATGGTTATGCCTACCAAGTTGTATTGAAAGGTGTCAAAGCATGTGTTGAGATACCTCAAGGGCACTTCTCAGTGTGGATTATGGTACAAACAGACAGAGGGAGTGAATCTTCAAGGTTTCACCCATGCAGATTGGGCAGGGAGTCCATCCGACAAGAAGAGCACATCAAGATGGATATTCAATATTGGTTCAATGGCAGTTTCTTGGTATAGCAGGAAATAGAGATCGACTGCATTAAGTTCGACCAAGGCAGAATACATGATTGCGAGCCAAGAAGCATGTGAGGCCATTTGGATGAGGAAGACCCTGGTTGATTTTTTTGGTCAACAGATGGATCCACCCGTGATTTACTACGATAATCATAGTTGTATCAAACTCTCTGAAAATCCATTTTTTCATGATTGGTCAAAGAATATTGTTATCCCATATCATCATCTCAGAGATTGTGTATTGAGGCAGATTATGTTGTTAGAGTACATTCCCACGGAGGAGTAAGATGCTGAAATTTTGAAAAAGGCATTATCAAGATGTAAATTCTAGTTTCACAGAGACAGGATCGAGGTAGCTAATAGTCCCTTTCTTGTTGAGAGGGAGTGTTGAGAAATGGCAACCAAAAATTCCAGTTTAATGTGTCCTTGAATTAAACAGAGAATTAAAATTGAATTCTATTCTCATAGCAACTTGTAAGTAGTTAATTAAGTTTAATTAACTTAATTATATTAGGAATTTCAAGTTGGAAGTCTTTCTAAAGTCATGCATATGTTCTCCCTATATTCTCCTCATCAGTCTTAGAAAAGACTGTGATGTCGTCTAAGTAGACTATCACGAATTTGTCTTGCTTGCCTACGAAAGATATGTCCATAGCTCTCTGAAATGTGGCCCCTGCATTTATCAACCCGAATGGCATGCGAGCGTACATGAATGTTCCCCACGGGGTGGTGGAAGCAGTCTTTTTCCTGGTCCTCAGGGTCGACTGCAACTTGGTTATATCCAAATAATTTGTCTATCATGGACATTCTCACTGCACCCACTACCTTATGCAATATATTATCCATCTTGGGCAGAGGGTAGTTATCTTTTAGAGACGCCCTATTTAGATTCTGAAAGTCCACACATAGCCTTATCTCTCTATTCATTTTTCGGACAGGGACTAAATTGGCTACCCATTCAGAGTTTATTAAAGGTATTATCATCTTAGCCTGCAACAGCTTCCTTACCTCCTTTTCAATGAAGGGGAGTAAGAGTGGATTTATCTGTCTGAGTTTCTCTTTGCATGGATTTATCCCACTCTTCAATGGAATCTTATGTTGAATGATATTAGTATCATATGATTTAAAATCATCATAAGACCAAGCAAATACATCTTTGTATGTTTTGAATAGATCTAAATACATTTTTTTTTGTATTGCAAGGGTATTTATTTGGACAACCTAATCATCTGGGGTTCCTCCTCTGGTCCAATGTTGTAGTCTTCTAATTTCTCATCCTTCTCAAGGGCCATTTGTTTGGAGGTTATGTCATCTTTATTAAATATCCTTTCCTGTGGAACAAGTCCATGAGGGATGGTGTTCCCTTTTAGTTGCAAACTTTTTTGCCTAGCCACTGTGGCTTTCCACGAAGTGGCTTCTTGTTATGCTTCTTATTCTTCTTGATCGATGGTGGAGTGGGCGAACTCCCCAACGACATCTATGAATATTTTCACCTGCTCGTCATCTTCAAATACCTTCCAATGTTTTACATTATCAGGTATTGAAGGCTTGTGTCTAACTTTTATCTCATATCTGAGGAGTGGATTCTGTGGGGGCCTGAAATTGCTTGTAGCTACCATAAGAGCATAAACCATCTTGTTTTCTTCCCTGGGTAGAAACTAGATGTTAAAGGCAAAGAAGAAATTATCTATTAAATCACACACTTCATTTCAGTCCATCCTTAGCCTGGGGTGTTTTTCCTGGAATTGATTTTTTATTTGCCTTACGACTAGTTCAGAATCTCCATAGACTGTTAGGCATTTGATATTCATATTTTTACCATTTGTAATCCAAGGAGCAGTGCCTCATACTCCGCCACATTATTGGTCACCTCAAATTCCAGTTTGAAAGGGACAGGTATCAGGCTGCCCTCTGGAGACACCAAGAATATTCCAGCTCCATTCCCATATTTTGAGTTTGCTCCATTGAAGTATAATTTCCATATTTTATTTTCATTTTCTCGCAAGTGCTCTGACTTCCATGTTAGGTGTACTGATGTTTCCTCTAGGAAGGCCTTATCCTCTTCTAGGAACAGACAGGAGATGTAACTATCCTTCCCATGCATTGGGGTGTTTTCTGAGCCTTTGCATGGGGTCACAATTTTCACAAACTTGGATTCTTTGTACAACCTCCTTTGCTTACCTCCAAAAGTGGAATGGTGGCATAAGTTATATCTAGCTTGACAGAGCCACCCACCTTGGAACCCCAAGATCTAAATAAGACAATTCCAAAATGAGGAGGTATATC
The DNA here is from genome assembly GCA_000404065.3 of Pinus taeda. NCBI lineage: Eukaryota > Viridiplantae > Streptophyta > Pinopsida > Pinales > Pinaceae > Pinus > Pinus taeda. Next base: position 155,544 of record APFE031355086.1, on the reverse strand, counting down.
AGCCACCACTATATCCATTACCACACTTTTCACTAGGATCTGAGACAGGTTTACCACCAGATCCTTTATCATGCCTAGGCATTTGAATCTCTTGGAGTCAAAGGAGTACAAGTCCTTGTATGGTATAGAGATCTCCAAACCTAATTTTTCCATTACTAATAATGGCATGAGGTTGTGTGAGGCCCCGGAATCCAACACGAAATTATGAAACAAAAGGTCATGGATCACCAAAGTCACATAGAAAGGCACAGTAGAAGGGTCCAACTCTTCCACATGCGGCTTGAAAACAACCATGGACCTCTCCTTTTGGAGGCTAAAACTATCCTGGGTTGGTGCTAAGGTGACTGGATGCATGAATTAAGAGACTCGGGCTTTGTAATTATGCTGCTTTAGAAGATTAGTCATAGGAACATGAATTTTTACCTTTTCCAGCTCCTTCTGGAGATTGAATGTGGGTTGGGCATTTTCTATATCTCTTGTCTCTGTTCTTTCTCCCTTCTTGCTGGTAGTTTTAGGCAGAATAGGTGCCTCATTTTATGTGTGTCCCTTAGGACCATTTCATTCCTTATCTACAGAGACTCTTATCTTGGGTGGGTCATGATGGAGCTTACATTTACCTTTGTCTGGTGAGGGAGGAGCAACTTAGGGAGCACTTCCTTCTTGTTTCTCTGGTTCTCTTGACCTCTTCTTTGAAGATCTTAGATTATACTTACGTTGGGGCTATGTTTTCATGAACTCTGCAAACTATTTGCAATAATAATCCATATCTTCCTCATCTGTTGATTCTTCTCTATGATGTTTGGCCTCCTAGTGAGCCATATTCTCATGTTCTTCCTTGGGAAAAGCAGAATATATATTTCCCTACATCTCCTGTGTATATGATGATTGTTCGTCGAGACCATATTCCAAGTATAAGGGATGAGGGATCTGATCAAGTTGTTCCTTTCTTTCCCTTGGAAGTAGTTCCAGTGGAGGCCTTCCATATTGTGGGTTATAGGATCGCTTGTTGACTTGAGAATTCTGTCTGGAGAGGTTCTTGTTCTCAATTTCAAGCCTTCCAACCTTTTGTGATAAACTCCTGCCTAGTTTGTCCATATCGTCCCACTTCGGGTCTGATGATTCTCTATCTTGACTAGAGGAGGATGCCTCTTTTTTCCCTCTTTTGTGTTTAGTGGGTTCTTGCTTTACCCTTGACTTCCCTACCGAGGCCAAATTTTCTTCTACTTTGAGAGCATTGATTTGAAGTTGGTCCAGAGTGAGATACTTCCTTTCTCTTAGGGCAAAACCAACATCGGACTCAAAGGATCCCAATAAAACCACACGAGCTACAGCTGGAGGAGGACTTATGTTAGCTAGTAGGTTATTGTACTTCTTATTAAATCTTTTGATAAATTTTGAACTATCCTCCTTCAGTCTTTTTCTTATGGCATTAAACTTAGTGAGGAGGTACTCATGATTCCTCTTTTCTCCCCATTTGTTGGGTGAAAGATTTGCACCTCCTCCCATGTAGTGATGGAGGCATTTGGTAGGCCTTTGAACCATTTTTTGGCTTCTACATCAAGATTTTGTACAAAAAGTCTCATGACCACATCTAGCTATTCCACATTCACATTCTCAGCAAAGGCACAATAGGCTTTTATGTGTCTTTTTGTTGTGTTGTCATCTTCCCTATTGAATCTAGGTAGAAGCTTAATGTAATCTTGGGGCATGAAACTTAAGGACTTAGGTATATCAAGAGGTGCATACTTATTTAGAAAAATGCTTGGAAGAGCCATGTAGATTGGTGGAGGGAGATTAAAATTTGCTGGAGGAACTGGGGTCAAAACCACAGTGATTGGAGGGGAAAGACGGTATGTCAAGGACTCAGGAATAAGTCCTGAATAATGAGAAGCAACAAGCTGAGAACTAGATGAGGGAACTTCAAAGGCTGGTGAGATGGTAGCACAATGAGGGGGAGTTTTCTCTTTCCACATTTTCTTGGAAATTAGTTTTTCAGGGTCATATACAAATGGGGCTTTCTGTTGGGATGTATCTCAGTGAGTATGAGGCCTTTTAAAAGCCAGGGTTATGAATGATAATGAGGGGGGTGTGGAGTCGCCAAGATGATATGAATGCAATCACAACAGACTTCACATACCTACACAAAGGGTGCTCATTTTTTTGTATCCTGGGGGAGAAATCCTTCAATAAGCTCCCTGGAAATGGCACTAAAAGATGTTGTAGCTCCCAGAGACAACCTTGGATTGCTTACAAGACCAGTGCTTAGGTACATCTAGATTTGTGTGTCTCAAATCATTTACAGGAAACTGGAGACATCACTTTTGTGCTATATATACATATATTTATAGGAAATGGGTTGGTTCATTTATCCAAAGTAATAAGACATGGATTTCTAGTACTTCTTCACAGGTTCAGGTCTCATAAATATGCATAAAAATAATGGAAGTCGGATGTTTCAACGGCTTACAGCTTAATAAGATTTTGTAGGGCAGATAAGGGATGAAAAAGAGAAGGATCAACCCATCACATAGAGCATAAGGCTTCAATACTTCTAGACTTAACACATAGAGTTTGAGGCATTAAGGATTTCCATACTTATTTGAGTTATAAGCAGAAATAATGGATGGAGGAGTTGAATGTTATGATTCATGCGTTGCAGATTTAAAGATATGATTTCAATAGTCCACATAGGTATACGCATCAAAAATATTGAGACAAGTGAATATGTGATATAATTACAGGCACTTTCATTCACATATCAATACAAATAAATCTATGAGGAAGCTTGAAATATTTATAGCAGCTATAATTGCATGAATATAGAGAATAAATATGAACACAAAATGGGTTTTAGAAGAGGGAACACATATTGTAATTCTTGAAGATGGAATCAACACCATTCCCTTGATATTCTGAAAAATTTGTGTTACAAATAGATACAGTCTGAAAATAGCATGTAATATTTTCTATAGACTTTCTAATCCTTTTCTAAGTCTTTATTTCCCCTATTTATCTGGAGAGGGGAGCAAGAACACTCATCACAGCAAAATATCTCTATTCTAGACTCAGTTGTTAGGTCGACTGGCTCTCTCATTCATAAATGGCTCTGTGGCCCAAAATATTATAGAATTAAATGCCTCAAGAAAGGAGGCACGTTACAGAACAAAAAATAAATAACCATAAGATGCAAAATATACAAAGATCTCCTTGCCCATACTGTGATCATCTCTGTTGCGAGAGTTGTTCTACTTAAGGCATGGCTTCCTACACTGCTTCACCAACCTTTGTCTTTTCTACCTTTATTTCCTTTAGCGCTGGCTCCTAGACCCGTGTCCTAGTGGGGTTCTTCTGGATCAGCCCATCCCACGCTTTGAATGCACCACCTCTTCTTCTTATAAACCATAGTTGTCAACCCATCACACCCTTTAAACATCTGTCATGCACTATTGGTGCCCTGATGTAGTGTAACAGCGAAGTCTCTTAGTCACGGGCTTTTTACCTCTAAAACAAGAAAAACAGGCACTTTTTTATTTCCCCCTTAGCCCTTATTTATTATAGCCCCTTGTGTGACTCTCCTCATATGACCGGGGGCTAGAACTAGGGGCTTAATTCTTTGGGCACTAAGTCTTTCAACTGCTAATCGAGGGAATTTTCATTTGTAACTTGAAACGCCTTTGATAGCCCCTTACACTGCATCGGCCAATATCTCGGACGTGAAGACCTTATCAAATAGATCGCAATAAATTATCCCATCTGGGGTCCTTTTTCTTTGTTACTATGAATCCCACATCCCGGCATTGAATGCACTTTTCCTTAAGTTTCTCCCCTAGGTAGCTGTGATTTCCGATATGTGGGATGATGTCATCATTGCCACATGTCACCCTATGAGTGGTGACACATGTCACCTGGAAATGTGCCTATAAGACCCCTGAAAACGTCAAAACTACTTAACACATGTCCACCCGTACTGCCACGTCAGTGTCCATACTACCACATCACTGATGACATCAACTGCCATGTCAGCTTTGAGGACCAATCATATTCTGCCACATGGCCCCCTAGAGGAGAGAGAGAGAGAAAGGCCTACCCAGACCTGTTTTCTCATGCATTTCCTTTGTTAATGAATTTCGTCCCTCCTCGGCGATGTCACACCATATCGGCAATTCCCCCTAGCAATAATTTAGGGATGGCCCATCAGCTATTGCGAGGGCCATGAGGGACTGTTGTGACTATGGTACTGTAGGTTCATCGAGATGCAGGATGCGGGATTGCGGGGTCATCGATATGTGATTTGCGGGATGCGGGATTGCGGGGTTGCCGATATGTGATTTTCCCTCATACTTAGTTATTTTATTGGTTTTCAAGGCTTTCTAAGTGTGATCTTCAACATGCTCTAACATCCTATCCAGAATTCCATTCTTGGACTTTTACATACATTGGAAAGAACTTTCTGATCACTAGGCAATGGAGAGGGTCTGATTTATCTCTAAGATCTTCTATGGCCTAGGAAAGTGGCTCCAAAATTCACTTCTCTTGGGAAACCTTCACCAATTGAAACCCATAATGCAGTGGGTGACAACCTTGGCTCCAACTGGGGACAGTGCCTTGCTGGCAAGGTGTTGAGGATCTACAGACTAGTAGCTTTTCCTTCCATTGGGCATGGAGTCATTCTTAAACAAAATATAATTCGGTGAAAAAGGACTTTTTTTATAATAAACTAAAAAATAAAAATAAAAAAATTCAACACACACGCCAGATATTTATAATGAGCAAGAGACATATATCTCTAGTTTTGAAAATAAAATTTTAGGAACTGACCATTTATAGGTAGTTCCAGCAAATCACCATCCAGTTTTCAAGCATGTAAGTGTTATTTCCCTTCTCTTATGCAATCTTGGAGCGGTCAAATCATAGCCAGTCAAATTTCCCATGTTTGCCTTTGTCTTCTCGTCGGACATCCCACCTGAGAACTAAATCTCCTTGCTAAAGAGGTATGTCCTTAGCCTTCTTGTTAAACAGAGATTTCATCCTTTGCTGGTAGTTTGACAATTTGATCTCCACCTACTCTATGTTCTCGTGGAGCTCCACTAGTTGCTTTATCCTTCTAGTCAAGGCGCTTGGCTCTTCCTCAGATTCTTGTAGCAACTTAGCTATTGGAATTGCTAATTGATTGGGAAGACATCAGCCTTGCCAATTACTAGCTCAAAACGTGATTTCCCATTGGATCATTTAGGCATTACACGGTTAGTCCACAGACAAAATTTCAGTTGGGAGTCCCAGTTCCTTTGATTTTTAATGATGGTCTTCTTTAGAACCCTTACCGCAGTTTTATTTGAAGACTCAACCAAGCCACTCCCTTGAGGGTATTATATAGTGGAGTGTCCAATAATGATATTGAATTTATGGTAGAAGCTGGTGAACTTGGAAGATTTGAAGACATGTGCATTAACAGTGATAATTGTAAAAGGATGCCCAAAGCGGGATATTATATTCTCCTCCATGAATTTTATCACCACTAATTCAATAGAATTTCTAGTTGGGATAGCCTCTACCCACTTGGTGAAATAGTTAGTGGCTGTTAAAATACATTTGTGTTGGCCACTGGATGGTGGGTTTATTTCTCCAATGAAGTCCAGTCCTCGTTATCTAAAAGGATCCTCTATGTGCATAAGAATCAGGGGGAGAGGAGAAAACTTCTGCCTTTCACTAAACAATTGGCATTTTTAGCACAATCTGACTAGGAATAAACATCTCCAAATACCGTGGGCCAGTATAATCCTGCCTTAAGGATTTTATGTGTTGTTGTCTTCCAACTGTAGTGTCCTCAACAAACTCCCCCATGGAAATCCTCAATCACTTCATGGGTTTCTCCCTCCACCAAACATAGCAGTAATACCCCCACTAGGTCCTTCCAATAGAGCATTCCATTAGATATAATGTATTTATGTGCCTGCAATCTCAAACTCTGGCATTTAGATATATCTAGTCCCAATGGGCATCTTAGGAATAAGAGGTAATGAGCAATGTTCTTATACCTAGGAGATCCCTCATATTTTTCATAAATCTTCTGCTCAGTTGTTTTAATGCCACTCTGGTGACCCTCTGGTCTGCCTTCCTCCGTGATTAGGCTTATCCCTAGAACTTGGCAGTTGGATTCAGATAAAATCTTGGCCAACCCCTGGTCTTTGATGAGCATGGTAGGCTTTATTTCTAGCTCATATTCTTGTATTTTAACTATCCACCTACCCCTTTTTCCTTAGATGTCTCCCACTACCAGGATGTCCTTGACTGTAGTCGTAGGGATGAACATTGTGATTCTTGATTGCAACACGTACATACAGAATACTTCAACGCCTTGACAAGTTCATAGGCCTATTTCTCCAATATATTGTATTTCAGTTTAGCATCCCTTAGGACTTGGTTGAAAAAGGCAATGGGTTGCTCATAACCTTCTTTATGTTTCTGTAATAGCATAGCAGAGATAGTATGTGGAGAGGTGAAACAAAAGATGTAGAAAGACACTGAAGAGTAGAGGTTGACTAGCATTGGGGCCTCAACCAAAGCTTCTTTGGTTCTAGTGAAAGAGTCATGGGGGATAGAGCTCCACTTGACTTCCTTCTCCTTCTTGACCATGTTTGTAATACTTTTGACTATCTTAGCATAGTTGGGTATGAATCGCCTTAAGAAAATTATCCTCCCCAAAAAGGCTTGGACTTCTTTCTTGTTTCTGGGAAAGGGAATATGGCTGATGGATTTGACACATTCAGTATCAATCTTTACTCCTTCATGCGCTACTATGTGTCCAAGCAGGTTCCCCTCACTCAGGGCAAACTGAGATTTCTTAGTATTCAGAGAGACACCATACCTTCTACACTTCTCGAAGGTGACCTTTAAATAGAGGATATGCTCTTCATCAGTCTTAGAAAATACCATGATGTCGTCTAAGTAGACTAGCACGAATTTGTCTTGCTCACCTACGAAAGCTATGTCCATAGCTCTCTAAAATGTGGCCCCTGCGTTTATCAACCTTAATGGCATGTGGGCGTACATGAATGTTCCCCATGGTGTAGTCAAAGCAGTCTTTTTCTAGTCATCAGGGTGGACTACAACTTGGTTATATCTAGAGAATCTGTCCATCATGGACATTCTGGCTACACCCACTACCTTCTACAATATATTATCCCTGTTGGGCATAAGGTATTTATATTTTAGAGATGCCTTGTTTAGATTTTGAAAGTCCACACATAGCCTTATCTCTCTGTTCTTTTTCCATATAGGGAAAAAATTGGCTACCCACTCAGAGTATCTTAAAAGTATTATGATCTTGGCATCCAGAGCTTCCTTACCTCCTTTTCAATGGAGGGAGTAAGAGTGGATTTATCTGCCTGATTTTCTATTTGCATGGCTTTATCCCACTCTTCAAAGGAATCTTATGTTGAATGATATTAGTATCAAATGATATCAAATCATCATAAGACCAAAAAATACATATTTGTAAGTTTTGAATAGATATAAATATCTATGTTTGTATTGCAAGGGTATTTATTTGGACAGAGTGATCGACTGGGGTTCCTCCTCTGATCCAATGTTGCAGTCTTCTACATGCTCGTCCTTCTTGGGGGCCATTTGTTTGGAGGCTATGTCATCTTTATTAGAAATCCTTTCCAGTGGAACAAGTCCACAAGGGATGGTGTTCCCTTTTTCTTGCAAATTGTTTTTCCCAGCCACTATGTATTTCCACGAAGTGGCTTCTTGTTCTGCTTCTTATTCTTCTTGATTGATGGTGGAGTGGGAAAACTCCCCAATGACTTCCATGAATATTTTCATATGTTCGTCATCTTCAAATACCTACCAGTGTTTGACATTATCATGTATTGAAGGCTTGTGTCTGACTTCTATCTCATATCTGAGGAGTGGATTTCGTGGGGGCCTAAAAGTTCTTGCATCTACCACAAGAGAGTCATCCATCCTATTTTCTTCCCTGGGAAGAAACTAGGTGCTAAAGGCCAGGAAGAAATTATCAATTAAGTCCCACACTTCATTTCGGTACGTCCTCAGCTTAGGGTGTTTGGCCTAGCATTGATTTCTGATTTTCCTTACAACCAGTTCAGAACTTGTTGATTGTGTTGGATCCACCAACATTCAGGGGATCACCTTGGTATGAAGTCCCAACTAGACCTCACACCATTTGGTGTGGGAGTCCCATCCAGTATTATGGCTTGGTTGCCATTGTCTTAAGTATTTTCCTCAACTCTTGCTTATCAGCACAGGAGAGTGGTCTGCTTTGCCTTCGATAAGTGAGGTTCGTGTGCCTAGTGAATGCTAGTGTACTTGTGTCAATGGTTCTTTCATTGTAAGGGGAGAGGGTGAGAGTGAGTCCCAAGTCGGTTGGGATGAAGTCCCGACTTAGCTAGGAACACACAAGATAACAGGACGTGCACAGCTTCTGGAGGAGTAGTCCACACAGATGCGACAATCACAACACAAAAGGTAAGATAACATGTATAGCACTCAATGGATGAGTCTGAATGAGTGCAATGGTTGCTACAGTAAGTTTTATGTGAAAGGTCTATCTAGAGTCTGGGGAGATAACTACCACGACGAGACAACATTAACTGCATATACAACACATTTCCATTAATAAATCATGTATTACAACAAGTGAAATAGTTCAAGTTTTCATGACATGTGAAAGCAATATGCATTACAAGTGTTCAAGATTAGTCTTGCAACAAGTACAATACATGTGTGAAAATGTGTTAGCTTGTTAGTAGGCTTCTGAATTAAGAAAAATTTTCAAGACACATTATTACACCATACATCACTAACCCTGAGTGCGGGGCATTGGAGCCACTACTTACTCCTCAAAGAAAATATTACAGACTCTCTTGGCTATGTGGGAGGAGCTGAGGTGAAAAAGTCCTTTGAATGTACAACTGAGGGGGTATTTGTAGCCAAGGGTGAAACTGACCCTTGTGGTTGTTCGACTACCCTCATGGCTATTTGACTTCCATGAAGTTTCGACTTTACATGACTCTTTGTACAAAAAGTGGGTCTCTTGGACTTCCACGTTACATTACATTGATTGACAACATAGCCCATAGTAGAGATGTGGGCGACATGACTCGACATGACAGTGCTAGTACATTCGTGCTGCTGCTGGAGTGTATGTCGAGCTACAGTGATGTTGGGTGATGGATGTCTTCATGACATATCACAGCTTCACCTCCACATGGCAAAGTGCGTGGAGTCTTTGATGGTCTTTGGTTCACTTGATGAGGCTCTGGCATGTCATTCCTTACTTGAACGTTGGAAAGCTTGATAGGCTCATCTATTCGTGAAAGGTGCATATTCATTCATTCATTCATTCATGAGCACGTCTTGCATGTTTTCTCATCCGTGTGTCTGAGAAAACCTCTTTTCATGATCATCCATTCACGAGCACATCTCTTCACATGCATCGTTCATTTGTCCGTTGGTGAACCTGTCCTTCTGCATGTGCTCCCTTCGTTCACCCATTCATCGTCGCACCATGCTTGTTGGTGTACCTATACCTGCAGTTACTCATGATGAGACAACATCAAATCCAAAACCTCCTAGTCTACCATGACACATGATCATTTCAAATGCAGGTGACTAGGAGAGGCAGTAAGGTTGTGAAGCGGGACGATGGCTTCGAGCACTGTTGATGAAAACTATGCAAGAGTCATTGAGTGATGGAGATGGGAAATCCAATTCGATAGTGACTATTTGTGAGGTCTAGCTCAGCTAGAAGGAAAACTTGCACAAATTTTGGGAGGGGCAGCCTAGGCTGCGGGAAGGAAAGGTAGGCAGGATATGCACAGTTTCTAGAACAAGCGGCAGTAGGGGCGAGAAGGCAAAATTTGCACAATTTTCTAGAGGAATAGGCCAAGTTGCAAGGAGGGTCAATGGGCAGATATTGCGCAGTTTTTGGGAGGAACTACTCGAGAACCTGGCAACCAAAACTGCGCAATTCCTAAAGGGAACTAGTAGTTAGATGCTGAGTCATTGGCAGCAGAAACTGCGTAATTCCTAGGAGCAAATGATATTCTGTTGCTAGGAGCTGCTTGCGAGGGGAACTACACTAAGGCTAGGAGGCCAGCCTACTAATCATATCTGTGCAATTTCTGAGCTGAGTGAACTGCTGGGAAACATAAGGACTGCTCATGAAAAATGTGTAATTTCTTGGGTGAGCATCCAGTCGACTATCGGGATGACTGACTCGGAAAACTGCACAATTTTTTGAGGGAGACAAGTACAGGCACTTGGTGCCTATCTGGCCTACCTGTGCAATTTCCTCAGTTAGCAAAGCAAGCAAGTTCAATAGCCTCTACATAATTTTGGAGGGGAGCCAGTCTTGGGGTGGCTGTCGGGATCGATTGTTCGTGTGACCAACATGATATCTGATTGAATTTCCTGTGATTAGCACAGCTTGGAAAGACTTGCTTGGTGATTCTACGTTGTTCTGGGTGACATTTGATTGAGTCGGTGGCGGGGCGATGGTCCGGCTATCAGAGGGGAGTCCAATCGTCATAACTTCAGCAAAATGAATAAGTGTGTGAATGAATGAAAGATGCATAAGTGATCATGCAAACACACACTCACGTGACTCAAAGATGAAATGAATAAAAACATCCACACACACATGTTCAACATGATTAAACGATGGTAAAAGCAACAAGAACGACACTCGTGATTGATTTTTGATCGACCGTCGTGATGCTTGTGTGATAGTGAATGTGACCTCATGTGTGAGTGCGACATATGCTTTCGTAGCGAACACAAAAAGTACACACGAAGTGAAGATCTTGAGCATAACTAGAACATGGTCGCAAGCATGATTTAAACACCAACATGTAGAATCTTGGGTGGAATGAAAAAGCAAAGCAGATGCAAATAATCCCACAAGCTCATGGAGTGAACCTGAGGGTGCACAGTCATCAAGTGAAACTCCCAAGAGAGGCTCTAAAATTAGGTGCAGGCCAAAATTTTGGAGGGTGTTTGTAGTCACTACAACACTTGGCGACACACTGGTAGAACTCCAGCTTCTCTGTTTTGGTTCATTTCTAGCACATGGCCTTGGTCTTTCAAGGAGTATTGAATCCTTGTGTAGGTTACTTCGGCTTCTACACTTACCCCATGGACATAAATGGTTCACCCTTTGCCAACTCAGTCAAACACAATCAAAAGTTTAGCTCAGATCTCAGTGTTTCGAATCTGGGAAGGGTAGTTTAGCTCACGAATTAAATATTTTCAGAGTATAAGTTTTCATCTCTAGTGTTGCTTCACTACCAGTAGGCCTGGACAGTGCCCCGATGGAGTCACACAGGAACACACACATTTCTCCACTACCAGCGAGCCTAGTCAGTACCCCGATGGAGAGGCATGCTTCACCTCTCTATGTAGGATGCATTTCTCTTCTTTTGCCTTTGCATTTTTCAAGAGGACTGTGCATAGGAACTTATTTATTTTTGGGGTGAAAGAGGGATCCCAACTTATTGAAAGCAGAAGAGGTTGTTCCTTCAGAGAAGCATGAGAGACCTCTGACATAGGTTTTCTCCTTTGGATTTTCCCCTTCTCTATTTCTACTAGTTGAATGAGCTTGAACACACAGAGCATAAGGTCGAGTACAGGCATGGAGCTTCCTAACGTGGACACAAGTTCATGGTTGGACCAACAAATACCTTGTGGATGGCTCGTATTTTCCATAAAGACTTCATCGGCCAAAGGTTATAACCAAGCACAGAGAAGACAAACACAATACTAGCCAAGTGTTGTAGTGTCACAGGTCTCTTCAAATTTCAGCCACATACTCTATTCAAAATCTAGAACGTAGTAGTTGGTAGCACTTATTTCTGGAAAAAAAAATAGTAATATATCAAACAAAAAAAACGAACATGAAAAAAATAGTAAGAATAATTAGACAAAGTGAAAACAAAGATAATAAGAAAAGAAAACAAGATGAAAACAGCAAGCAGCAAGTATACTATGTACATGGAACGGGCACGGCCCGACCTACTAAAAGTAATGCTTGAGATCTTGGTCATTGACAGGAAGGTTCTCAATCCTCCCATTAAGTGATTTCAAAGGATACATGTGTGGGCCAAGCTTCTCATGGACAGTGTATAGACCAATCCATAGGGATTGGAACTTCGTATGTTTGTCTTTGTCTTCATGGAGCTTATCCCATTTCAGAACAAGTCACCAACATTGAAGTTAGCTTTCCCTGCAAACTTATTATCGAACCATCTCTTGAGACGGTTTTGGTAGAGTGTGAATTTTTATTTTTATTTCATCCTTTCTTCCTAAAGCTTATGGAGGGCATCCATCCTATGTTGAACTAGCTGGCAAGGCTTATCTTGGGATTCTTGGGAAAGATGAAGTGCAGGCAAGTAGATATTTGGTGGAAGGATGGCTTCTTTACCATAAACCAGGAAGTATGGTGAGGTATTCAGAGAGGACTTGGGTGTTACATGGTCAACCCATAATTCATTCGTCAGGGTAGTATGCCAGTTGTGTTGCTCAGAGAAAAAGATCTTCTTGGTTATATGAATGAGGTTTTTATTCGTGGAATCTGCTAGACCATTTCCTTGTGGGTAATAGTTAGATGAATGCTTTAACACAATACCATTATGTAATGCAAATTCATAGAGTTTCAAAGATGAAAAATAAGTTTCATTATCAAAAAAAGGTGATACTAGAATGTCGAAGCGTGAGATGATGTTTTGCTGGAGGAAGATGATGACCTCTTGGTCATTCACTTGTTTGAGCAGAACTACTTTTGTCCACTGCGTGAAAGTAGTCAGTTTTTGTTAGGATGTAGCAGTGTTTCTTTGACGAATGGGGTAAAATTTCACCAATGATGTCCAGGCCCCACTATTGGAATGGTTCGGTCATTGCAATAGGGTGCAGTGGGATTGTTGATCTTAGTGTTCTGTAGGTGAATCACTTATAGACTTGGCACTTGCGGACATAATCATGTGCAACCTTGAAGAATGTGGGCTAGTAAAAACCGTCTCACATAACTTTTTGTGCAATGGTGTTTCTCGCAAAGTCACCCCTGGCGGGTCCGTCATGTAGATCTTGAAGTAACTTCTCTTATTCATGTGCCTATAGGAACCTGAGCAAAACTCCATTACTGTGCTTTCTATAAAGCACTTCATGCACTAACTGATATGCTAAGGCTTTCAAGCACAATGCCCTCTTTTGTCTGATGGAAAAGTGAGAGGGTATGGTGCCATGCTCAAGGTACTGGTGCAAATCTGTGTACCAAGACATTTTGTCTTCAGTGGGTGTTGCTCGCCCTATATCATACATCTCAATTTCTTGATCCCAACTGGTGAGCTTTTCTTTGCTCTCCGAAGCATGTACTGCTTCAGCTGCAAGTCTGCAGAGCCCATGTCCTTTGATCGTGTGTACTGGCTTGATTTCAATATCATACTCGTGTAGGCCTGTCATCTAGTTCCCACGTCATTCACCTAGTTCTTGTTGCACAAGCAATGTGCGGACTGTTGTGTGGGGGACGAAGAATATGCAGTGTTTCTTCAACAAGTAGGGCCTGAAGTGCTTCACCACCTTCTAAATTGCATAAGCTTTCTTGTCAATGGTGGGGTAGTTGAGCTCTAGTCCCTACATGCTTGCACTCATGAAGGAGATGGGACATTCATCATTAGCTTCGTCCTTCTCAATGAGTACTATAGCTAGTGAATTGTGTGGTTATATCTTTCGGATCTATCACATTTTGTTGTTTTATGTATCGACGTTTCGAACCATCCTCTGTGGTTCATCATCAAGAATCTAAATTCCTGATGATGAACCACAAAGGAGGGTTTGAAACTTCAATACATAAAACAACAAAATGCGATGGATCCAGAAGATATAACCACACAAAATGCTGATCGCAGAAGTCTCAAATCCATTATTTTCAGCTAGTGAATTGTCAAAAGTGAAGGTGTATAGCGGGAAATCTTTCTTGAAATCTGGGTTGTAGAGCGTAGGCACTTCTGCAATGTCCTTCTTGATACAGGTGAATGCATGCTTTTCCTTATTACCCCAGTTGTAGACTACATCTTTCTTGATCATGTCCTGCATGGGCTTAACTATCTGTGCATAATCCGAGATGAACTTCCGGAGGAAGTTTATCTTGCCCAAGAAGGATTGCATGGCTTTCTTTTTAACTAGGTAAGGGATCTGTGTAATGGTTTGTACCCGTTCTGGATCCACCTCGATCCCACTTTTGGAAAAAATGTGTCTAAGGAGGTTCCCCTTCGACACTGGGAATATGCTCTTTTTAGGATTCAAGGAAATCCCGTATCTCTGGCATTGCTCAAAGATTTTCTTCAGGTGGCATATGTGGTCTTCTCGCCTTCTTGAGAATACAGTCACATCATTGAGGTATACTACCACTCTCTATCCAATGAGTCCTCGAAAGGTGATGTCCATGGCGCACTGAAATGTTGCACTTGTGTTAAAAAGCCCAAACAACATTCGTCTATAAGCGAACGTACCCCACTTGGTATGGAAAGTAGTTTTGAGTCTATTAGGTTCTACTACCAGAACCTGATTGTATCCTCAAAAATAATGAAGAATAGAAAACATATGTGCCCCAAATACTATTTGCAAAATATGGTCCATAGACGGTACGAGGTAGTTGTCTTTGTCTGAGGTGCAGTTTACATTTCGGAAATCGACACACAAGAGGATTTCCCCAGACTTCTTACGTACATGAACAAGGTCGAAGACCCATGTGGAATGGTGAACTTTGTATATGCTCTATGCATCCAACAGCTTAGTAAGCTCTTTATGTATGAGGGGTTCAAGCAATGGATGTACTTTCCTCAGCTTCTATTGATATGGCTTGACTCCTTTGATTGGGATGATATGTTGGATGATCCGCGTGTCATAAGTTTTCAGATCATCATACGTCCACACAAACACATCTCAGTACTGTTTTAACAAGCAGATAAAGGCTTTCCGATCTTGTTGTGTACAACATGTACCAAGATTGACAAACTTCAGATCTTGTTCTGTTACCAGGTTTATCAGTTCGTGCCTCATGGTGGAACTGTGGGTCTTGTTGTTCCTTGGCCCCTGAAAACATTCTTTCAAGTCATATAGCTTTTCCAATGTTGCCACACCTTTTGTGATAATGTGGCCTTTCATGTTACTATCTTCCGCTTGCAAAGAGTGCTCGTGCTCGTCATCGTCTATCACCGCATCTTTGAAGATGTCAACTTTGGCTATGAAATGCAGTATCTGTTGATCATCATTAAATACGCGTAAGTTAGTTATGTTGTCTGGGATAGATGGTTTGTACAAAATTTCAATAGTAAATCTATCCTTAATCGGTGACATTCTTGAAGCTGCATTTTCCAATGCATTAGCAGATGCATTGTGCGTGTGTGGGACAACAATGATATTAAATGCTTGGAAGTTTGAGATTAGTTGCCATACCTCTTGTTGGTAAATTTTGAGATGTGATGATAAACAGTGAAAGGTGTTATGTACCTATTATACCACTATCTACAAATCACTTACCACTTTGAGTATAGTCATGTTGAGACTGATGGCTTTTTGCAAGCCCAACACGAGCGCTTCATATTCTTCTATGTTGTTCATGCACTCAAACTCCAAGTGACTTGAAACCATATGGTTCATGTTGCAAGGGTCGATCAGAACACACCTGGCTCCTGATACGTCCTGTGTCTTCGATTTGTCAAAGTACATGGTCCACAACTCATATGTACAAAGACCGCTTGATGTGCTAGTACTGCTACTACTACTATTATTGCTACTACTGGTACTATTGGTACAATGTGTTGTACAAGTTTCATTACCATCAGTTGGGTAAGGAAGGAGTCCCAGCTACGCGTCCGGTGGGGTTGGAGCTGGCCGTGCAGGTTAACACCCCAATACTGTCTCAAGGAGGCAAATGCTGAACATGAGTTCTTTGAAGGCCAATGTTTCATTCTCACCATTGAGGGGAGTGACATTATGTTTCATGTAACTCTCTGATTCTACCCAGATTTGGTTGCACTTGCCCTTGTACGAAAGCCACATGTGAGACCTGTCTATATAAAAATATCCATCTAGCTTTGTGGACTAGTATTTTCTCAGTAATAGACCATACGTTTTTGGTATGTCCACAACAACTATGTTGATGCATTGGTGGACTCTACTGCCATGGGATAGTCATATGATAATGTATTATAGTTCACCAATGACTGGTACTGATGTTCGATCAAGTTCGATGATTCACGCGGATGTCTTGCTCCATTGTGCATTGATCTTCTTAGTAATGGAGAGTGGCATGACATTGGTTGTCGCGCTGGAATCAACCAAATAGTTTTGAAGATTGCAGTTGAAAACTTCAAATGAAAGTAGGAATGGAGGGAAACGTAAGTTTTCTTCTTCCATCCAGAGTGTATTGAACACCATGGAAAGTGATCTGTGAGGTGTGCTTGCTCCCTTGCTCGTAGAGGCTGCACTATATTTTTTGTCCATCTCAATGCATGCAACAGGATATCTCGCTGACTCTGGATCTTAGTCAAATCAAATAAATTGATGTTCGCTCGAGTTTTCTTCATGTCATCAGCAATGTTGTAGTCGAGAGGTGGTAGACTTACCAAGGTTTTCGGGGTAGAACGGGTGTTTGTTTTGTTTGGCAAAGTGTTTTGCAACTTGCCACTCATGGATCTGCTTTTGTCCGTCGTTGTCTTCCCGAACTTGCTTTGAGTTTTCTACTTTGTGGCAGCCGATGGATTAGCCTTCCTTATCAGCAGTCTAATATTTTCTTGCATCTCCCCAAGTGAAGGGGGAGCCCCTTTACTTCTAAGATTGTAATGGTCAGTTTGCTTTCAAGGCTGCTTCTCAGTGTCATCTTTGACCTCATTTGCGATCATTGATATGCATTCACCACATGCCTAGAGCTTGATGGCTCATTAGTTGCAACCTCTTCGTCATTGTCGGTGTCTTCCAGTTGCTCCTGCATATTACTTCCTGCATCAAGTGTATGACAGCAGAACGCATTTTTGACTCGCTTCCAGTCCAAACAAGAGTTCTCGAGGTGATGTTCCTCGTGGAAGGAATAGAACTTAGGATCTGCACATTGTTCGAGCTAGAACACAAGCTTTTGCGTAATTTTCAAAACAAACTAGTTGGTGCTTGAAAAGTTGCTTCCGTATCTCTGCCTAAGCTGGTGACTTCATGCAAATGTGTCTATTTTATGTTGTTTGAGTTCAGACACTTCAATGATCAAGATCTTGACTAGACGAGTGAGGGTCTCAATATCAGTTGCTTTCTTGTCTCTACCCTTACTCGCCACTTCTTGGGACTTCTTGTTCACATCCTTGGAGTCTTTTGTTGATTCTTCATCCTTGATGACTCCAACTGCACACATGTCTTTCTCAAAAGTGATGGCCTCTTCACAGTTTTCCAACAATGTTGGTTTCACAGCTCGCTTGACAAACTGCGCGATGTTGGTTGGCAATGAGAACGTGTAGTAATCAATGGTGATGGAGTCATGAGGTTTAGTCTCTGTTGTGAACTTGTTCAATATATGTGTAAAACTCTTATTGAAATCTTCCACTTTCTCTTTTCCCTCCATCTTGAGGCTTCCTAACTCTTTGAGTAGCATGGTTGGGGTCTTGTCATCAACGAAATTCTTAAGGAACATGTGTTTGAATGAAACCCAGTCGTGTGTAGATTTCAGTGGAAGGCTGTGATACCAAGCAGTTGCATGACCATCCAAGGTAGATGGGAACAATCTACAAGCTACATCATCATAACGTACGTCATGGGTCTATATTTGTAGGTACAATTTGTCTAAGTGGTCTTCTGCCTTCACCATGCTGTCAAGGTCGAACTTGATGTTCATTCTCTCCACTCGCCTCGACATCTTATGCAGAATGGTCAGGAGAGCCAATGGTCCTTGAGTCATCCATTTAAGATTTGGTTCATCCATATCTTCTTCTTCTTCATACTCTTCCTCTCTTTCAGAGTCTGATGGTTCTGGCTCTGAGTCTGTTGGCCCGTCTCCACCTCCACTGTCATCCCCTCTACCTCCTATACTGGAGTTCAATCCCAAAATCACAATAGTGTCTTGTTTGCCTTGCCATAAGATTAGGGTTCCTCTCCGTCTTCAATAGCTTCTTCTAGACCTTCAAGTGTGGCAAGGACTGCTTCTTCCACCGATGATACAAAAACTCCTATGGGAGTGGCTTTTGGCTTCCTAGATGCGTGTGGAAGGTGTTGTATGCTTGGGATCAGTCCGACTTCTTTTGTGGATTAGCGAGTGATGGGATGGATGGAGCGAAGGTGTTAATATGGAATCTCATGTTCAATTCTGGGAGGTGAGGAGTAACCAACTATAGAGTCGCGTGTAGGTGAAAGGGAGTGCAAGTTAGTGCCTTGACCAAATGGTTGATGAATAAGTGTGAGGGAATATTCAACCATATACAATTGCCTGCCCTCCTTCTAGCACCAAAAATGTTGACGGTGTTGGATCTGCCAAAATTCCAACTAGACCTCACACCATTTAGTATGGGATTCCTGTCCAGTATGATGGCCCAATTTCCATTGTCTTAAGGATTTGCCTCAACTCTTTCTTGTTAGCACAGGAGAGTGGTCTACTTTGCCTTCAAGAATTGAGGTTCACATGCCTGGTGAATGCTAATGTACTTGTGGCAATGGTTCTTTCATTGTAAGCCTGGGAAAGGGTGAGAGTGAGTCCCAAGTTGGTTGGGATGAAGTCCCAACTCGGCTAGGAACACACAACACAACAAGATGTGCACAGCTTCCGGAGTAGCAATCCACATGGATGCGGTAGTCATAACACACAAGGTCAGATAACACGTATAGCGCTAAACGGATGAGTCCAAACAAGTGAAATGGTTGTTATAGCAAGTTTTATGTGAAAGGTCTGTCTGGTGTCTAGGGAGATAGATATCATGGGAGAGATAGCGTTAACAACATATACAACACATTTCCATTAACAGATCATGTATTACAACAAGTGAAATAGTTCAAGTGTTCAACACAGGTTAAAGAAACATGCATTACAAGTGTTCAAGATTAGTCTTACAACAGGTACAATACATGTGTGAAAATGTGTTGGCCTGTTAGCAGGCTTTTGAATTAAGTGAAAGTTCCAAGACACATCGTTACACCATACATCACTAACCTCGAGTGTGGGGCATTGGAGCCACTAATTACTCCTCAAAGAAAATATTACAGACTCTCTTTGCTATGTGGGAGGAGATGAGGTGAAAAAGTCCATTGCATGTACAAATGAGGGGGTATTTATATCCAAGGGTGAAACTGACCCTTGTGGTTGTTTGACTACCCTCATGATTGTTTGACTTCCATGACTTTTCGACTTTACATGACTCTTTGTACAACAAGTGGGTCTCTTGGACTTCCATGTTACATTACATTGATTGAAAACATAGCCCATAGTGGAGATGTAGTCGACATGACTCGTGACATGACTCGACATGACAGTGCTGGTACATTCATTATGGTTTTGGAGTGTATGTTGAGCTACAATGTTGCTAGGTGATGGATGTCTTCATGATGTATCACAGCTTCACCTTCGCATGGCAAAGTGTGCAGAGCCTTCAATGGTATTTGGTTCACTTGATGAGGCTTTGGCATGTTGTTCCTTGCTTGCACATTGGAAGGCTTGACAGGCTCATATGTTCGCAAAAGATGCATGTTCATTCGTTCATCTGTTCATGAGAACATCTTGCATGTTTTCTCATTCATTCATCCACAAACACCTCTTTGCATGATCATCCATTCACGAGCACATCTCTTCAAATGCATCGTTCGTTCGTTCATTGGTGAACCTGTCCTTCTGCATGTGCTCCCTTCATTAATCCCATTCGTCGTCGCGCCATGTTTGTTTGTGTACCTATACCTACAGTTACTCATGGCGATATGACATCAAATCCAAAACCTCCTAGTCTACCATGACACATGATCATTTCGGATGCAAGTGACCGTGAGAGGCAACAAGGTTGTGAAGCAGAATGATGGCTCTGGGCACTGCTGATGAAAACTATGGAAGAGTCACTGAGTGATGGAGATGGGAAATCCAAGTCGACAATGACTGTCTGTGAGGTTTGGCTCGGTTGGAAAGCAAAATTGAGCAAATTTTGGGAGAGACAGTCCAGGCTACTGGAAGGCAAGGTAGGTAGGATCTACGCAGTTTCTGTAATGAGCGAGCAATAGGCGCTGGAAGGCCAAATTTATGAAATTTTCTTGAGGAATATGTTGAGTTGCATGGAGGGTCAATAGGTAGAGATTGCACATTCCTTGGGAGGAACTGCCCTGGAGCCTCACATCCAAAACTGTGTAATTCCCAGAGGGAACTGGCAGTTGACTGCTGGGTCATTGGCAGTAAAAACTGCGCAATTCTTGGGAGGAACTAGTAGTCTGCTCCTAGGAGCTGATGGTGAGGGGAACTGCACTGAGGCTTGGAGGTCAACCTACTGATCATCTCTGCATAATTTCTAAGCTGAGTGCACTTTAGGGAAGCAGAATGCCTACTCATGAAAACTGCATAATTTCTTGGATAAGTAGTCGGTCGGCTATCGAGATGACTGACTGGGAAAACTACACAATTTTTTGAGGGAGAGAGGGACAGGAACTTGGTGTCTTTCTGGCACATTTGTGAAATTTTCTCAATCAGCACAGCGGGCAAGGTTAGTAGCCTTTTCGCAATTTTGGATGGGATTCAGTCCTGGGGTGGCTACCAGGTCCGACTCTCCAGGTGGCCATCATGAGAGCTGATTGAATTGCTTGCGATCAATGCAACTTGGAAAGACTTTCTTGGTGCTTCTGCGTTGTTCTGGGTGACAGTAGATCAAGGTGATGGTGGATGATGGTCCGACTGCCAGAGGGGAGTCCAGTCGTCAGAACTTCAGCAAAACGACTAAGTGTGTGAACGATCGAAAGATGCATAAGTGATCATGCAAGCACACACTCACATGACTCGACAATGAAACAACTCAAAACATCTAAACACGCATGTTCAACATGACTGATTGACGGTACAAGCGACAAGCGCAAAACTCGTGATTGATTTTTGATTCACTGTGGCGATGCTTGTGCGACAGTGAATGTGACTCCATGTGTGAGTGCGACAGATGCTTTCATAGTGAACACAAAAAAGTACATGCAAAGCGAAGACCTTGAACATAACTAGAACATGGTCACAAGCATGACTTAGACACCAACATGCAGAAACTTGGGTGGAATGAACAAGAAAGGTGTATGCAAAGACTCCCACGAGCTCATGGAGTGAACCTAAGAGTGCACATTCATCAAGCGAAACTCCCAAGGGAGGTTCCGAAATTAGGTGTAGGCCAAAATTTTGGAGGGTGGTTGTAGCCTCTACAAGAGAATCTACATTAGGCATTCGATATTCATATTTTTTTTGTAATCCAAAGAGTAGTGCCTAATACTCTGCCACATTGTTGGTCACCTCAAATTCCAGTTTGAAAGAGAGGGGTATTAGGCTGCCCTCCAGAGACACCAACAATATTCCAGCTCCATTCCTATCTTTTGAGTTTTCTCCACCGAAGAATAATTTCCATATTTTATTTTCATTTTCTCGCAAGTGCTTTGAATGCCCTATTAGGTGTACTAATGTTTCCTTCAGGAAGGCCTCATCCTCTTCTAGGAGAAAATAGGAGATATCAATATCCTTTCCATGCACTGGGGAGTTTTATGAGGCTTTAGCTAGGGTCACGGTTTTCACAAACCTGGATTCTCTATTGATGAGCCTCGGTATTGCAACAAGAATGTTGCAACTCCCAAGGCTAACGACTTTAATTATCAACCTAGGGTTCATACAAACTTAAGAGTTATCGGAACTATATGTGCAGCATACAATGCATCCTTCCTTTGCTATCATGAGAGAAAAGAAATGTTTCCTATTTGAAGGAATGAAAGACTGAATTTAAAAATTCTTGTAAAGTAACATGAAATCCTCTATCTACTTATTAACACACTTTTCTTGCAAAAGAACTCTATTTGTCACATGTGATGTTTTATCTAATATAAGAATGAAATCTTATCTAGAGAGTACTAACTACTGTGTACATATGTAAATAAAAAAGAACTCATTTTTAAATCTTTTTGTTTTAAAAATGCAAATGCTAATCCTCACTTGTTCTTTGGCAGGGGAGATAGGTATGGAGGAAGAGGGTTAGAATGGTCTTGATGGCTTGGAGGTAAAGTAGGGGCCTAATCCTAGCTTCAATGATTATTTTTCTCAGTTTGGGCTCAAAACAGGCTGCTACAGGATTTCCTACAGGATGTACTAGTTCTCCTATAGGACCCCCTGTTTTACTACAGGATGTTACATATTTACTATATGAAATTATAATTCATCAAATGATCAAGCAAATAAAATCCAAAATGGATGGGAATTTTTTTTTATTGACTAGGATGTATTAGGTCCCCATTCCAAGTGGAATCACTCAAAAATACCTCTGCTAACCCATGCTAAAAAATAGCAGAAATTTACTAGTCGAAAATCTAAAAATTTGAGAACTAGTGAGCTAGTAAATCTATAAAATGCCTAACCTAATGAAGTGAAAATTAAATGGGGTAATTTTTTATTATGAACTAGAATTTTTTTTTTATCTAAATCAAGTGGAACCAACTCGATTGAATCTTGTTAGCATGCTCTAAAAAATAACAAAATTTTATTGTTCTTTGCCACAAAGGAGTTCCAAAAATCTAGATTTGGGAATAAGAAAGCTAATCCAAGTAGCTCAATGATTACTATGACCTTCCAAAGCTTTTTCAAGGATGAAATGATGCTTTTGATCCTACAAAAGAACTTACATCAACCATTTAACCCAATCCTACAACAAGAAATCAGTAATACTAAATGTAGAAGTAGAAAGAAATAAAAACAAGAGATGCATGTGAATAAGAAGTGAAAAGAATAAAAGAAAATGATACAAAAGGGCTCTGAGGCTCCTAGGATGGTCAAGCCTAAGGAAACTTAGAGAAATATGGAGGATAACAAGATTTAGAATCTTAACATGACACCAATCTTCATTATTTTCATCAATACAATTACATCCCTACAAGAAAATACAATGGAGCTACAAAAATACGAGTTCTCTCCACAAGAAGACTAATGAAAATCTCCTCCCAAAGGATAATTACACTTGGTACTTATACAAAATTATTAGAAATAATTCCCCATGAGTGGAAGAAGCTTTCCCCACCAAAATCCCTTGATTAGTGGATCTGGTTCCCAATTCTAGGAATCTGCATTAAATGGAAGGGAACACATTCCTAGATTTTCTCAATCATCAGTGTTCCGCAATGTATGCCATAATTCCATAATATCTTGTTGATTTATTATTTAATAGTTCTTCTCCTGTAGTAGGGAGAAAGTCCCTAAATTATCTCCTCCTCCAAATCTTCATAATCTGCCCAATATTCTCATAATATTCCATAAAAATAAATAATATTAGGCACAAATATGCAATTATTCATAAACCTTCCTAATGAATATATTAAAGTTAAAAATACATTATCTAATGCAAAAATAGAGGTTTAATGTGTTGAAGGATGGTCATAGGCCTTAATTTATGTTTAATTTAGAGGCATGGGCCTTAATTTATGTCTAATTTAGAGGCCCATCATCTATACAGCCTCCTTTTCTCACCTCCAAAAGTGGGAATGGTGGCATAAGTTAGATCTAGCTTAATAGAGCCACCCACCTTGGAACCCCAAGATCTGTATTAGAGCATTCCAAAACAAGGAGTTATATCAGCCACCACTATATCAATTATCACACTTTTCACTGGGATCTAAGCTAGGTTTACCACTAGATCCTTTATCATGCCTAAGCATTTGACTCTCTTGGAGTCAAAGGAGTACAGGTCTTTGTATGGTCTGGTGATCTCCAAACCCAACTGTTCCATTACTGATAATGCCATGAGTTTGTGTGAGGCCCCAGAATCCAACATGAAATTATGAAACAAAAGGTCATGGATCACCAAAGTCACATAGAAAGGTGCAGTAGAAGGATCCAACTCTTCCACATGTGACCTGAAAACAAACATTGGGCCTCTCCTCATGGAGGTTAAAACTATCCTGGGTTGGCGCTGAGGTGACTGGATGCATGAATTGAGAGACTTGGGCTTTGTAATTAGGCTGCTTTAGAAGCTCAGTCAGAGGAACAGGAATTTTTACCTTTTCCAGCTCCTTCTAGAGATTGAATATGGGTTGGGCATTTTCTATATCTCGTGGCTCTTTTCTTTCTCCCTTCCCACTTGCAGTTTTAGGCAAAACATGTGTCTCCTTTTTTGTGCGTCCCTTAGGACCATTTCTTTCCTTATCTACAAAGACTCATGTCTTGGGTGGGTCATGATGGAGCTTACCTTTCCCTTTGTCTAGTGTGGGAGGAGCAACTTGGGGAGCACTTCCTTCTTGTTGCTTTGGTTCTCTTGACCTCTTCTTTGAAGATATTAGATTATACTTACGTTGGGGTTATGTTTTCATGAACTCTACAAATTGTTTGCAATAATAATCCATATTTTCCTCATCTATTGCTTCCTCTCTATGATGAATGGCCTCCTGGTGAGACATATTCTCATGATCTTCCTCAGCAAAAGAAAAATATATATTTCCCTGCATCTCCTTGTATTCGATGATTGTTTGTCAAGACCATCTTCCAAGTATAAGGAATGAGGGATCTGATCAAGTTGTTCCTTTCTTTCCCTTGGAAGTAGTTGCAGTGGAGGCCTTATATATTGTGGGTTATAGCCCTAGTTGTTGACTTGAGAATTCTATCTCGAGATGTTCTTGTTCTCAGTTTCAAGCTTTCCAACCTTTTGTGATAAAATCTTGATGATTTTTTCCCAATCATCCCACTTTGGGTCTGATGATTCTCTATCTTGACCAAAGTAGGATGCCTCTTCTTTCCCTCTTTTGGGTTTAGTAGGCTCTTGCTTTACCCTTGACTTCCCTATCGAGGCTAGATTTTCTTCTCCTTCGAGGGCGTCGATCTGAAGTTGGTCCAGAGTGAGATACTTCCTTTCTCTCAGGGTAAAACCAATGTTGGACTCAAAGGCTCCCAAGAAAACCACACGATCTGCAATGGGAGGAGGCTTTATGTCAACTGGTAAGTTATTGTACTACTTATTGAATATTTTGATAAATTCTAAAGTATCCTCCTTAGGTCTTTTTCTTATGACATTAAACTCAGTAAGGAGGTACTCATGATTTCTCTTTTCTCCCCATTTCTTGGGTGAAACAATTTTCCAGCTCCTCCCATGTAGTGATGGAGGCATTTGGTAGGCCTTTGAACTACTTTTTGGCTTCTCCATCAAGACTTTGTACAAAAAGTCTCATGACCACATCTAGTTGTTCCACATTCAGGTTCTCAGCAAAGGCATAAAAGGTTTCTATGTGTCTCTGTGTTGTGTTTTCATCTTCCCCATTGAATCCAGGTAGAAGCTCAAGGTAATATTGGGGCATGACACTTAAGGGCTGAGGTAGATCAAGAGGTGCATACTTATTTAGCAAAAAGCATGGAAGATCCATCTGGATTAGTGGAGGGGGATTAAAATTTGCTTGAGGAACTGGGGTCAAGACTACAGTGTTTAGAAGGGAAACAGGGTATGTCAGGGCCTTAGGAGTAAGTCCTAAATAATGAGCAGTAGCAGGCTGAGAACTGGATGAGGGAACTTCAAAGGATGGTGAGATGGTAGCACAGTGAGGGGGAGTTTTCTCTTTCCATATTTTCTTGGAAAATAATTTTTCAAGGTCGGATACAAATGGTGCTTTCAGTTGGGATGTATTTGAGAGAGTATGATGCCTTTTAAAATCGAGGGTTATGAATGATAATGAGGGGGGTGTGTAGTCGCCAAGGTGATATGAATGTAATCAGAACATACTTCACTCACCTACACGAAAGTTGCTCAATTTTTTGTATCCCGGGGAAAAAATCCTTCAATAATCTCCCCAACAATGGCGCCAAAATATGTTGTAGCTGCCAGAGACAACCTTGGATTGCTTACAAGAATAGTGCCTGGGCACATCTATATTTTTACGTCTCAAACGATTTACAGGAAACTGGAGACATCACTTTTGTGCTATAGACACATATATTTATAGGAAATGGGTTGGTTCATTTATCCAAAGAAATAAGACATGTATTTTTGGTACTTCTTCATAGGTTCAGATCTCATAAATATGCATAAAAATAATGGAGGCTGAGTATTTCAAGGGCTGACAACTTAATAAGATTTTGCAGGGTGGATGAGAGAGGAAAAAGAGAAGGAGCAACCCATCACATAGAGCATAAGGCTTCAAGACTTCTACACTTAACACATATAATTTGAGGCATTAAGGATACTTCCACACTTAACACATAGAGCTTGAGGCATTAAGGATTTCTATACTTATTTGAGTTACAAGAAGAAATAATGTAAGAAGGAGGAGTTGAATGCTATGATTATGTGTTGCAGATTTAAATATATGATTTCAATAGTCCACATAGGTATATGCATCAACATTATTGAGACAAGTGAATCTGCGATATAATTATAGGCACTTTCATTCACATATCAATACAAATAAACCTATGAGGAAGCTTGAAATATTTCTAACAACTATAATTGCATGAATACAAAGAAGAAATATGAACACAAAATGGGTTTTAATAGAGGGAACACATACTACAATTCTTGAAGAGTGAATCACCACCATTCCCTTGATATTTTAAAAAACCTGTGTTACAAAGAGATACAGTCTGAAAATAGCATGTAGTCTTTTCTATAGAATTTCTTAACCTTTTCTAAGTCTTTCTTTCCCCTATTTATCTGGAGAGGGGAGAAAGAACATTCATTTCAACAAAATATCACTAGTCTAGACTCAGTTGTCGGGTCGACTAGCTATCTCAATCATAAATGGCTATGTGGCCCAAAATATTATAGAATTAAATTCCTCAAGAAAGGAGGCACGTTACATAATAGAAAATAGATAACCATAAGATGAAAACTATACAAATATCTCCTTTCCCATCCTGTGATCATCTCTGCTGTAGAAATTGTTCTACTTAAGGCATGGCTTCCTGCACTACTTCACCAACCTTTGACTTTTCTGCCTTTATTTCCTTTAGCGTTGGCTCCTAGACCTGTTTCAAAGTGGGCTTCTTCTGGATCAGCCCATCCCGTGCTTTGAATGCACCAATTTTTCTTCTTAATACCACAGTTTCCGACCCACCACGCCCTTTAAACCTATGTCCTGCACTATTAGTGCCTTGATGTAGTGTAACAGTGAAGTCTCTCAGTCGCGGGATTTTTACCTCTAAAATAGGCAAAATGGGAACTTTTTTATTGTTAGGATATTCCAACACATAGGAAATAGTTAAGTTCAACTTGGTCTAGTATAGAGTTAGGTATAGAGTTAGGTAAAGTGTGTTTCTTTACCGTTGTACATTTTGTAACTTACAATCCGACGGTCACGATATGTAGTGATCCGACGGTTCATTCTCTCCTCGGTATTACCGACACTTGATCCGTGGCTTGACACCCGATTGGTCCATGAATTCTATTTAAAGCGCATGGAGGGTCATTTGTGGGTTAACCGTGCATGAGAGAAGCTTATGTAAATTTTCATTCTTTTATTAATAAATTGCCTGTAGTAGCCACGTTGGCGCAGGCCGTGGACTGTTTCCCTCTTTGAGGGTTTTAACCACGTCAAAATACTGGTGTATTGATCTGTGATCTGTTTGTGAGCGGTGTCCTTTTGGTGTTCTGTCTGAGGAACTTACCCTGTAAATTCCTACATGGTATCAGAGCTATTTGAGGGCCGCGTCCTTTGGTGATCCAAATCTGAAGCCGGTAGAACTGCATGCGGCTGTCGTTTCCTAGATCTACTGTTTCTGACTGCTTTCGGGCCGAGAGGACTGCTCTGTTGTGTTCGGGGCATCTGTTCCAGTGAGGAACCCCTTTCGTTTCACGCGAAAAGGTTTCCGGTAGCCCTATCTGCGTCATTTTTAAGATCTGGAGGTATACAGTCTTTATTTGCAGTTTACTGTTATTTTCTCTCTGCTTATTTCGGTTTCGGTTTATTTAGTTTTTTTTAACCGGATCTTTACCTTTCATTTCTACGTATGCTCTTTGCCCTGCGACTCTGTGCGATCTGGGCAAATCAGAAACACAAAGGAAGGATTTTTTCTCATGCGTATGCTCTTTTCCCTGCACCTTAGTGTGATCTCGGAAAATCAGAAACATTGAGAAAAATATTTAGTTTTTCGGCTAAAGCTAACTTTGAGCCACAAGGTTCAATTTTTTTAAGTATTTAGTTTTTTTGGTAAAGCTAACTTCGAGCCATAAGGTTCGTTTTTCTTTGCATGTCCGTGTTGGGTTTTGTGTTTTGTGTTTTGTATGGAAAAAGAGGTTTCTCAAGGCAAGCACGCAACCCAAAGCGCCCCCCCCTCTCTCTCTCTCTCAAATTTTTTGTATAGATCAATTGGTTCAAAGCTATTTTAAGAGAGTAGAGGTCTTGGGTTCAAATCTCCATTTTGTGGGGGCGTTTTTTTTCATTCTCGCACATTCACGCACTTTGCGGGCAACTTCAACAATTTTTTTTCAAAAAGCCATAACTTCTTCATCCGGAAGCCTTTTTCAGCGCCGTTTTTTTTAAAACAGCCTAATTTTTCGAGATCTATCCATTGGAACACTTACTTTCAGCATCTTCAGATTTATTTTTTTTTTTAAATGGAAAGTCCATGCCAAGTCATTCTTGACAGCACTAACTACTTCCAATGGGTATCCTACATGGAAGATTTACTTAGAAGTAAAGGTCTCTACAGAATAGCCACGGGCCAAGAGAAGAAACCAAAAGATGAAGACAAGGTTGATAAATGGGAAAATAGACAAGATCAAGCACGTGGTTTTATAGGGATGTCTATTTCTCCTGATCTTAGATTCCATATTGTAGAACTTGATACTCCTCATGAAGCATTG
>APFE031355086.1:103243-124573 GCA_000404065.3 Pinus taeda | reverse complement strand
AAATGAGTTTCTTACATTGGATCCTAATAATTTTTCTTACATTGAAGATTTCTTGTCCAAATTCAAGACCCTTAAATATCTCTTGGAATGTGTTAAGATTAAGAAAGAAGATAGTAACCTTATTTATTCCATCCTTACTAAGTTGGGACCAGCCTACTCTGTATTTGTTTCCACCTTCCATTCTACAGGGGAAGCTTTCATTTGTCAAGGAACAGACTACAAGGCCCCTTCCTTTGACTCTTTTTGTGATTCTTTAATAAGAGAACAGGAAAAACTCTTACATCTTGGTCTTCTTCATCTTGGAAACTCTTCCAAGAAAGCGTTAGCCGCCCAGCAGCAACCAAATTTAAAGAATCCTAAGAGGTCATATCCCAAAAAGAATGGTCCTAAACCAAACAAGGGTCCTAAGCAAACTCAGCCTCAAAATGAAAGATCATTTCAGCAAAATGATAAGACCAATAAAAAAAATGGAAGAAGACTGATAGACATTGTAACTTTTGTAATCGAGATGGCCACTTAGAATCTAAATGCTTTAAGAAGATGGAAGCCTTGAAAGCCGCAATGAAGAAACATAACATCCATGTGGAGCATTCTTCTACTTCAACTTCAACTTCATCTTCAGGAATGGCACTTTCTGCATGTCGTTGTCAATCATCTCAGTCTGGTTATGCATTAAATGTATCTTCCTCTTCTCATTCTCATGAGTGGCTCATTGACTCTGGAGCCTCTTATCACATGGCCAAAAACAAAGCCATGTTTTCTTCTTTACATGATTGTAACACCAAAAATATATATGTTGGTGATGATAGATCTCTTAATGTTGTAGGGACTGGAACTGTTCATCTAGACAATGGTCAGTTTAATGATGTATTATGTGTTCCAACCTTATCCAGCAACCTTCTATCTGTATATCAGATAACTCATTCAGGTGAAGGTAAAATTGTTGAATTTTCACCTCATGATGTTGTAATCAAGGATCTAAGAGATCCTAAACAGATTCTAGCTACTGGTATTGCTGATGATTCCACAAGGTTGTATAAGTTTCACAACTTTGGGTCATCAAATCTTCCCTCAGTATTTGTTGCTCATAATGATGAAGTGAGCAAACTTTGGCATGAGCGATTTGGTCACTTAAACTATCGCTCCCTTCAGCATCTATGTAAAGAAAATATGGTGACAGGTCTTCCTATGGTATCTTGCAGAGATGGTGTTTGTTCCGGATGTGTACTCGGAAAACATCATCGGGACAGTTTTGAAAAACGTGCCTCTTGGCACGCCTCAGCCCCTTTACAGCTTGTGCACAGTGATTTATGTGGTCCACTTCCTGTTGCTTCATTCTCTGGCTGCAAGTATTTCTTAACTTTCATTGATGATTTCTCCAGACGCACTTGGGTATACTTCTTAAAACTCAAGAGCGAAGTAATTAACACATTTTTGGCCTTCAAAGCCTTTGTTGAAAAACAATCTGGACATCAAATTCTTAAGCTAAGAACTGATAATGGTGGAGAATATGTTAAAAACATTCATCAACTTTTGCACCGAAAATGGAATTCAAATGCAACATACTGTTCCATACACTCCACAACAAAATGGTGTAGCTGAAAGGAAAAATCGCACCTTAAAGGAAATGGCTAACTGTATGCTGCAATCTAAAGGACCCAGTCTTAGTTTTTTGGCCGAAGCAATTAATTGTGCAAATTATATAATAAATCGCACTCCTACTAAGGTTCTAAAGAATATCACTCCAGAAGAAGCTTGGAGTTCCATTAAACCAGATGTAAGTCACTTTCGTATTTTTGGAAGTGAAGCATGGGCCCATATTCCAGATGAAAAGCATAAAGCTTTAGAACCTAAGAGTGAGAAATGTACTTTTGTTGGATATTCTGAAGATGTAAAAGGTTATAGACTTATTCCATTTAAGTCCAAAATGTTATCATTAGAAGAGATGTAAAATTTGATGAAAATAAATCGGCCTGCGAGCCTAGTCCGGCGGATGTGCCACCTCTTCCTATCTCTTCTACTTTTGAAAACATTTCTTCTTCAGATGATGAAAGTGAGGATGAAAATCCTCCCCCACCTTCTCAGGATCCTCAACTTCCAAGATGTGTCTGTGCTACTCGGATGCAGCAGGTGATCTTGCCGGTGATCCTACAGATCAGCGACGTACACGTTCTTAGTTTGAAAGCCTCTTCTTTACTGGCTCAAGCTCCAGTAAATCATGATCCTGACACTTTTGCAGAAGCTTCAGGCCATCCACATTGGGAAGCAGCTATGAATGAAGAATATCATTCATTGTTGGCAAATGATAAATGGGATCTTGTTCCTCTACCAAAGGGACGCAAACTTGTTAGATGTAAATGGGTTTACAGAACCAAGTATGGACCAGATGGGAAAGTTGATAAACATAAAGCTCGTCTTTTTGCTAAGGGCTTTTCACAGGTTGAAGGCATTGACTACACTGAAACCTTCTCCCCTGTTGCCAAAATGAACTCTATCCGCCCTGTTCTTTCCCTTGCTGCCTCTTTAAAATGGGAAGTCCATCAGATGGATGTTAAATCTGCCTTCTTGCATGGGGACTTGCATGAAGAAATCTATATGGAACAAACCATTGGCTTCATCCAAACAGACTCCAGCCTTGTATGTCGACTTAAGAAATCTCTTTATGGTCTCAAGCAAGCTCCTCGGGCTTGGTATGCCAAAATGGATAGCTTTCTTTTAGAATCTGGCTTTTCTAGGTGTTATTCTGACAATACTGTCTACACCAAGAAAGTGGGCAACTCTCTTATCATCCTTGTTCTTTATGTTGATGATCTTATTCTTACTGGTAGTGATCCCAACCTTATAAACCATGTGAAGTCCAGCCTTAAAAAGAAATTTGAAATGACAGACTTAGGACACTTACACTATTTTCTCGGTCTTCAAGTCTTGCAATCCAAGGAGGGTATTTCCCTTTCCCAGTCCAAGTATGCTTGTGATATTCTTCGTCATTTTCACATGGAAGATTGTAAGCCAGCTCCTTCTCCCTTTCAGTCTGGAGTCAAACTTTCAGTCTCTTGTACTTCTCCTGAAGTTGATGCTACCTTATACCGTCAACTTGTAGGAAAACTCTTGTATTTAACCCATACTCGTCCTGACCTTTCCTTTGCTGTTGGCCTTGTTGCTCGTTTTATGCAAAACCCCCGTGAAAGTCATTGGAAAGAAGCTAAAAGAACACTTCGTTATGTTCGAGGTACAGTACAGTTTGGGATTCATTACAGTGCCAAAGCAGCTCCTCTATTAGTTTGGTTTCACTGATTCTGATTGGGCTGGTGACCCTGATGATCGGAAGTCTACTGCCGGTTATGTCTTCACTCTTGGTTCAGGACCTATTACATGGGTTTGTAAGAAACAGGCTGCCATTTCTCTTTCGTCAGCAGAAGCAGAGTATCGTGGTGCCGTGGAAGCTAGTAAGGAAGCCTTGTGGCTTCGTCAGATCCTATCAGAATTTTGCTTTGAGCAGCAGCATCCGACTACACTTTGGTGTGATAATCAAAGTGCCATTCAGCTTTGCAAAGATCCAGTTCAGCATCAGCGCAGCAAACACATTGAACTACACGTGCACTTCATCAGAAAGCTCATTCATGACCATGTTCTTGAAGTGCAATATTGTTCAACAGATGATCAGGTTGCAGACATCTTCACAAAGGCTCTCACAGAGGCGAAGTTCAATAAACTTCGATATATGCTTGGAGTTCAGGAAGTTGTCACTAAGGGGGGATAGGCTCTAGTGCCTCCTTCCTTCTCCTATTGTGTCATATTTGTAAATCCTTCAATCCTATCCCAAGTTGTTCTTAAGGGGGGATGTTAGGATATTCCGACACATAGAATAGTTAAGTATAACTTGGTCTAGTATAGAGTTAGGTAAAGTGTGTTTCTTTAACATGTACATTTGTAACTTACAATCCGACGGTCACGATATGTAGTGATACGACGGGTCATTCTCTCCTCGGTATTACCGACACTTGATCCGTGGCTTGACACCCGATTGGTCCATGAATTCTATTTAAAGCGCATGGAGGGTCATTTGTAGGTTAACCATGCATGAGAGAAGCTTATGTAAATTTTCATTCTTTTATTAATAAATTGACTGTAGTAGCCACGTTGGCGCAGGCCGTGGACTGTTTCCCTCTCTGAGGGTTTTAACCACGTCAAAATACTGGTGTATTGATCTGGGATCTGTTTGTGAGCGATGTCCTTCTGGTGTTCTGTCTGAGGAACTTACCCTGTATATTCCTACATTGATTTCCCCCTTATCCCCTTGTGTGACTCTCCTCATATGATCGGGGGCTGGAACCACGGGCTTAGCCCTTTGGGCGCAAAGGCTTTCAACCACTGCTTGGGGGCCTTTTCCTTTGTAACTTGAAATGCCTTTGATAGCCCCTTACACCACATCAGCCGACATCCCAGACATGAAGACCTTATCAAATAGATCGCAATAACTTATTGCATTCAGGGTCCTTTTTCTTTGTTACTTGGAATCTTGCATCCTAGTACTGAATGCACTTTTTCTTAAGTTTCTCCCCTAGGCAGCTGCGATCGCCGATATGCAAGATGACATCATCATTTCCACGTGTCACCCTATGAGTGATCACATGTGTCACCCGGAAATGCACCTATACGACCCCTGAAAACATCAAAACATCTTGACATGTGTCCCCCTGTATTGGCACGTCACTGATGACGTTAGCTGCCATGTCAACTCTGAGGACCAATCATATGTCGCCACGTGGCCCCCTAGAAGAGAGAGAGAAAAAGGCCTACCCAACCCTTTTTTCACATGCATTTCATTTGTTAATGAATTTCAGCCCTCCCCGACGATGTCACACCATATTAGTGATTCCCCCCCTCACAATTCCTTAAGGATGGCTCATCAGGTATTGCAGGGGCCATGTGGGACTACATTATGCAGGATTGTTGTCACTGCAGGACTGTAGAGTCGCCGAGATGTGGGATGTGGGATCTGTGGGATATGGGATTACGGGGTTCCCAATATGCAATTTGCAGGATGTGGGACCTGCAAGATGCAGGATTGCAGGGTTGTCAATATGTGGTTTGCCCTCATACTTGGTCATTTTCTTGGTTTTCAAGGCTTTCCAAGTGTGATCTTCAACATGCTTTAACTTCCAATCCAGAAGCCCATTCTTGGACTTCTATATACTATTGTAAAGCTCTTTCTAAGCACTAGGCAGTGGAGAGGGTCTGATTTAGCTCTGAGATATTCTGTGACCTAGGAAAGTGGCTCCAAACTTCACTTCTCTTGGGAAACCTTGACTAATTGAAACCCACAATGCATTGGGTGACAACAGTGTCAATAAAGATATGATCGACGAGTACCTTGCAACAGGAGCAAAGGTCTCATCATAGTCAATCCCCTCTACCCGTGAAAATCCACGGGCCACAAATCTAGCCTTATGATTCACCACACTACCATCAACAACTCTCTTTACCTTGTAGATCCAACGGGAGCTCACCACTGAGTTGTCCTCTGGTACTGGGACAACATCCCAAACATTGTTACGAACTATGGAGTCATACTCCACCATGGCATCAAACCAAACCAGTTGTTTCACTGCTTCCTTAAAGGAAGATGGCTTTGTCACAACACCTTCGCCCATAAGACCCATGTATCCAGTGTACCTCTCAGGTGACCTCCTCTATCTGTGATGAGAAGTGAGTGCTCCCACATTCTCCTATGCATCATCCAACAATATGTCAGCCTCTTTGGTACGCTTTATTCCCTATCTGGAAGAGTCTTCCTGAGTGGATGTCTCCACTTCTGGATCCTCTACATGTGGCTACTCCACATCAATCTGAGGCTCCTCAACCTTAGGAGATAAAAGTTCCTCATCTGCATGTAGCTCAATCTCCCTCTTAAGGGAAACTTTCATGTCCTTCTCCTCATCAAATTTGACATCCATGCAAACCATTGTCATCCTGTTGGTTGAAAAGTACACTTGATAGTTGTGAGGTGTATCAAGGTACCCCACAAATATCCCCAACCCTATTGTCAGCTCAAGCTTCTTCCGTGCATCTTTGGTCACATGGAAATATACCAATGACCCAAAAATCCTGAAGTGACCAACATATGGCCTCTTATCGGAATAAGCCTCCTCTGGTGTCTTCATCTCAGGTATCCGATGCCGCCTATGGTTCTAAGCATAAATTTTTGTGTTGCATGCCTCAAGCCACAATTGTAATGGTAGGCCCTAATCATGCAAAATCGCCCTTGCTGCCCCTACTATGCTTATGTTCTTCCTCTCGACCACCTCATTCTACTGAGGGTTATGGGGTGTCATCAACTCGTATTTAGTCCCTTCCACTGCACAAAAGTTCTTTAAATCGTTTGAGACATACTCGCCATTGTTATCACTCTGTAGAGCTTTAACCTTCTTGCCTGACTCTTTCTCCACCATTGCTTTAAACTCGCAAAACTTTGTGAAAGTTTGATCATTTTTCTGCATAAAAAATATTCAACATTTACGAGAATAGTCATCAAGAAATATAACATAAGACCTGTGTTTGTCCATGGATGCTGTCGAGAATGGTCCACACACATCTGAATGGACTCACTCTATAATAACCTCTACTCGACTGTCTCTGTCGTGAAAGGAATACTTTGTGTACTTTCCCAAAGTACACCCCTTGCATGTATCAACTTGCTCAAGCATACCTTTGGGAAGACCGGTAGAGATCTATTGCAGTATATTCAAAGCCCCATGATGCAAGTGGCCCAATTTCCTGTGCCATAACTCACCAACGTCTCATCTCTACACCCTTTCTTCTTTTGTGCTTAAAGAAACACACTCCTCTACCTCCAACTTATAGATATTCTTCACCCGAATCCCTATCTTCTTTACTTGACTTGTGGCTATGTGTCGAAGGAACGCCTTTCTATTCGAGAAGATCACATCATAGCCTCTATCCTCAAGCATGGAAATGGATACCAAGTTCTTCTTCAACCTAGGCACATACATAACATTCTTCAAGGTGAGTGGAGCCCCATGCTCCCTCTGAAAAGTAATCATGCCCAATCAAATAACACTATACTTTCCCTCATTACCCATCTCGATATGCATGTGGAGATCTTTCTCCTCCAAGTCACTGAATAACTCTTTGTCACCAGTCATGTGGAATGAAGCTCCATTGTCTAAGTACCATACACTTCCCTTCATTGATGACACGATACATGAAATGAGGGAAAAGTCCAATTTGGAATTGAGAGGCCAAAGCCTCACCCGTCGCTCCTCCTAAGGACTTCTTCTTAGACTTCTTGAGTGGACAATTTGTAGCAAAATGGCCTAGCTCGTGACAATGAAAGCACTTAAATTTTTTCATGTCTTTATTCTTAACTCCATGATAAGAATCTATTGAGAATGGGAATCTTTCCCTTTCCCCTTCTTCACCTTAGTCGCTAAGGCACAAATCTCTTCATCATCAGTCTTTGATGAAGAGCCATCCCTGGTGTTCCTCCTAATCTCCTCTTGCATCAAATCCGACCACAGTTGTTTCCAATCTGAAAGCTTCTCCTGACCATTGACAGAGTCGTGATAACTATGCCAACTCTTTTGGATTCTTAGAAGAGAAAGACTCACCATATCATCCTCAAAAACTGTGATTCCAACACTTCCTAGTTCATCACGACATTGAGTGAACCTGGTCAAGTATTTTGGAATAGTCTTGCCTTTCTCCATTTTGATTTTTTGAAGTTTGTCCTTTAGTGCCAATTTCCTTTGGTCATTGTTGTTCTGATACAAGTATGTCAATGTTTTCCACATAGCATACAGTGTTTCCTTGCAATGGAGACTCGAGACAATGTGGTCTTGAACTCCCTCAAGGATTATCTGCCTCGCCTTCGCCACACACTTCTTCCATTCGACCAAATTCTGTGCATCTGATGCTGTTGCCTTAGGAATTTCTTGATCGGCGAATTCCTTCAAGACATTATCCTCTAACATAGTCTCCATTCTATCCCTCCAGGCTATAAAATTCAAGCTACCTTCCAAGGCATACTCGAGACGCAAATCGTAGAATGCCATCTGTAAATCCTGAAGTATGTATTGCAAATTTAAATTTCACCTGTAACCCAAAACTCAAAACTTCAAATTCTCCTCTAGTATATTGTTCTTAGCTCCAATACCATGTCGAATATCCTGTAGATTCACAAGCTCATGCAATGTACTAAACCACAGGACAAGAATCTACTTCTACTTTCAACCAGCGGAAACCAATAGATCGATGAAAACAATATGAACAAGAAGATATAACAATAGCACATAACACAAGATGTATCTTGGGAAAGCCACTGCTCAAAACCCAGTTATTTGTATTGCATATATCATAAATATGAGTGCAAATACAAAGTTTGTTCTCACTAGAACAATTCCACACAAGTATGTTCAACTCTCTCATATCACAAGCTAGCTCTTGTTCAACACTTAGCCAATTTTGCAACTCTCCAAGCCCCTAATCTCTTGCATAATTCCTAGATGAATAACCCATATTTAAAGGGAATTCATGGTTCCAAAACTGCGCAATCCAAACATAGGATCAATCTTTGATGCATGCATAATATTTACAGTCCAATAAATAATACAACTGATAGTACATTGTGCTTGCACTTTAGTCTCAGTTGGGTCTTTCTCAGAATCGACATGCATGAGTTTCTGATGAGGGAATCTTCAGTTAACTAGAGTGACACTTGTGGATGCACTAGTGCACCAACTGTCTATTAACTCTCTATTAGTTCCACAAATAGTTTGGAACTAATTTAATTTAACTTAACTCAGTAAACTGAGTGATCTATTTTCCAGCTCAATTTAAACTCATACTGGACCCCTAAAACTTAGGGAGAACAGATACATGACTACAGAAAGACTTCCAACTCGAAATTCCTAAGCTAATTAAGTTAATTATACTTAATTAACTATTTACAAGTTGCTATGAGAATAGAATTTGAAATTAATTTTCAGTTTAATTCAGTGACAAATTAAACTAGAATTTCTTGTAGTCATTTCTCAACAAAAGGGTCTTCTTCACTGAAATTCGACCATACAATTTCAAGCAAGATTGTAATTTTTTATTATTTAAAATATATTTTTGAATGCATAAATAGATTGAGCACCCTGAAAAACCCTAATACATTTGAATTCTACCTATTAAATAACTTAAACTCAAATTTTTAAAATTATCTAATAAATTTTAATTAAATTAACTAGGAAAAATACCTTAAAAATTATTTTATCTATTAATTAATTAACATTGATTTTTTGATTCTATAAAAATTTAAAACAATTTAATAGTAGAAAAAAAAAAACTCTCAAACTACATGATTGATTTGATTCTTGAACTGTTTTTATACCATCTATGTTTTATTTTTTTTAATCTCTCAAGTGATAGATGTATCACATGATTAAGGTAGCTTTAATATAAAAGCAAGAAAACGATCTGATTGTTGAAATGCTTTTGTACTATCTTTGTTCTATTTTTTTTAACTTCTTTAGTGATAGATATATCACATGATTAACATAAGTTTTAATTTAATTTAGAAGTAAGAAGATATAATTAATTAAAGGAAAAAATATTGTATACAATTATAATGTCGCTTTGCACTTATTAGTAGTAGTTAGGTATCTAGTAGTTATTAAGTTGTTTGGGATTAATATTAAAATTTAATTTAAAGAAAATTAATGTATATTAAAAAAAATAAGAGTTTTTTCGTTGGTCGTGAGTGGCCAGAGATTCTTCATTGCTATGATAAGAGTCATGTTCCAAATTCGGAAAATAAAAAGAAAATAATGAATATTTAAAAGGTAAAGTAAAAATAAAATAATGAATATTTAAAAGGTGAAGTCATTAGTTGTCCATGATTGCAAAGTTGGTAAATACAAAAGGCATTGGTTTTGGATCCATGAGAATAAGGTGTAATACACCATAGTTACCTGGGTGGTTAGTTAATAGTGATGAAAAAAATGAACTTTTTGGGTGGGTTTATGTTAATGTTATCACTAAACTATTTTGTGATATTTGATGGAGGTTTTAGAACTTATGAGAAAGTTGTTATTATGTGTTAAATTAGGAGTAATCATTATTATTTTGTAATATTTTATGGAGAATGTAAAATTTTGGAAATATTAAATATAATTTATTTAGTTATAAAGTTAGATGATTAATGATAGGTTTATATGCTTTTTAGGAAGCAGTTATCTATCTATCGATAAAAATATCAGAATATGCATATGCATTTACTAAATGTTATTTCTTTCTTATTAATGAAATTACGAACTTTTCCATGGGACAAGATTAATGATAGGTTTAGGATACTAATGCAAATAAGAAAGATAATTGTAACAACAAGATTTGCAAGGATTCAAATTTTAAGGTTAGAAGTTGATAATGTAGCTAATGTAGCTAAAAAGCTTTTTAATAATGCAAATAATTACAAACTTTCAATTCTAAAATGTAAATAACTTAATAAATTTAATCAAAACCTTTTATTTTATTTTTATAAACCTTGAACATATACATAATATTTGTAATAGAAAAACTCTAAAATTTAGCATTCTCTTTCCAATATAAACAAATGTGTTAGCATAGTTAGAAAGTTGTCGTTATATGTTAAAAAGGAGTAAATTGTGTTGCGTTTGTAATAAGATTATTATCATCATCACAAAGATGTTTTCATTAGACATAGGTGGCTTATTGCTTGGGACTTTATTCTAATAATATAATAGTTGTTGTAAATGTTCAATCTCCTTTTTTATTTTACAAATTGGTGTTTTAATTTAAAAGGATGGATTGTGTAAATTAGTGCAATGTCATATTATGAGAAAGTTTGTAAGTAAGCCTAACTATTAAGAACAAGTATTTTTTTTATTAACTCTTGACTTTTTAGCATGACTAAATCTTTATTTTGACCCAACAATGCATATCACCTAATTTGGATTTTTAACTTCATTTTTTGCTTCTTACAAATTAGTACCTCATCTTTCCATTAATAACATTAGGGATTAGTCAGAATACCCATTGTGTTGCTTGGTCTTCTAAATTCTACTTTGCAATCCTTTCCTTTAATTATTTATACCTTTTCTTGCAATTAAACCTTAGGTTGTATCTTTGTGGTTGATATAATAGTTGTTAGCTTTCACTCTCATTACCAAAGAATTTAAAGTGTTCCTTGGATGAAATAGCCTCTCCCTATAGATAAATGCATGTGTGGAGTTTGCATACTAGTGCATAATACCTCTAAAGTTTGTATTAATCCCAGGTTGACACTTTAAGTATTTAGCTGAGGAGTGCAATATTATGTTACTATTCATGGACCTATCGGACATGTCACACACATAATGAGTATATTGTTGATAAAGCTTTGGGCTTTGCAAAATCCAATTTGCCTTAGTTACCACCCTTAAAATTAGGGGAATTGCTTGACGGATTTCTTTGGGAAATGTATTTCACAAAAAAAGAGAGTAGATGTATAGATATTAAACATTCGTATAAAGAAGATAAAGAGATGTGAGAAAATTTCAAAACATCTATTTGATAAATATGAAGATGAATTAAGATGTTACTCAATTTATGAGTTGGTCCAAGAAAGGCCATTTAAAAATCTAAGCAACTTGAATAAATATTGCTAAAGGAATTCTATGAGCTAGAGAGATCAATTAGTTGAGGGGATGGGGCCTCTAAGTCTTAACATAAAGCAAGTCCAAAATGAAAGGTCATGGACCCACATCACAAAAAAACATCATAGTTCCTTATACATTTCTTATTCATTAGAATTATACTCGATCTAAAAATGCACTAGAGAATCTTGGAGTTTAGGCAAGGAGGGAGCTATTGAATTTCTATGGGACCTCTAGGGTGTAATGAATTTACATCATTGTTTGTCCATTCATTTGGAATAACAATTCATTCAATAAAATGGTGGAGGTTGTTGTAGTAGTTGAAATGACATGCCAAAGGAGAACTATGGAAACTTCTAGAGGCTTTTATGAGTAAATATCTTTTATTAACAACTTCAACACAATCTAATAAAAATTTGATTTTTCAATTATTTTGAAAAAATCTCAAAGTTTTTTTTTTTGTTTACTAATTTGTTTGTGTCTTATGAGACTAGTATTTGGTTGAGAATTTGTGACCGAGGTGAATCTAAGTCCTCAAAATCACTTGGGGATTACAATTGTGACCCAACCTAAGCCACAATGCACACTAACCCTTAACATGGTTTGATTTTGTGTACCAATGAAGTTTCAAATCGACAACCTCAACGAAAGGAATGCTTTAATAAAACACCTTATGGTTAACTCTTCTACAACTCATGGGTTTCTCAAATATTGTGTTAATAGCAAAATAAGAATCATTTAAAGGGAAATTCTAGAAACCTATAAAGGGAGGGGCACAACAACCAAAAAGAGGAGGCTTCCATTGGTCTTTCATGCCTTTAGTTTATTTTGGTGTAATTCTTAAGTCTTTTGTGTGAAGGTGTTATCTATTTATCTTATGGGCATAGGTAGAATATTGGGAACTTATGTTTTTCCTTATCTATAATTTGAACATTTTAGAAATGATAATAAGTTTGTACCCTTATTAATGAGGAAGATGATTATATTCTAAGATTATGTAATAATAGTTTTACCTAAATTTTGAACTTTTATCTTTATTTTATATATTATAATTATAAATTTATTTTTTTATTTATCTTTTTCTTTAATTTTATTTTAATTTAAAAGTAAAATACGAAGGAAAAAAAATTAAACAAAAATACTTATACAAATCATTCCAATTACAACACCTTGAAAGAATTTACATTTTTTTTATCATTTATTATCATCAATCATTTCCTTTGTTTCAACATTTCCCATGAGTGTAACGAATATTTTTCGATGCTCTGTAGAATCCACATTGGTGCACCAGCACACAAAGTATCCAAGAGTTGGCGACTAGAAGCACTTTTCTATCAAGTCTCCTCTCTAATCATCAACATCCTAGTTATCATTCCCTCACACGTTCGACAAATAGGTCCAAACAAAATCACTAATTTGTTGGCTAATTATGGAAGCCTTAGTTCCTCGCCACACGTTTCTTCCACCTGCAACCTCTTATATGATTCCCCACACAAGACAATGTGTTGGCAGTGTATCTAGAAATACCTTCCAACTCTGGATAGGCTTCTTTCCAAAGAAAGAGGGGGGGTGGATTTTCAGCATCCCACCTGGCCAAAAGACGATGGGACATGGAAGCATGCCCTCGTAGTGAATATGTATGTGCAATCCCAATACTTTGGATGTAGTCTATCAATCACTCCATTAACTCATTGAACACCTTGCACTCAAGTTTTGATTGCAATATGTGCATCTAAGTATGCTCCTCGAGACTTCACTCGTGCAGTACCTATTAGTTTCAGTGTTGTTTTCTTGTCACCAGTGATCAAATATGCATTTACCAAGTCTGTCAGGAGTCTCAAGGTAAAATTTTACCATGTCACTAGGTTTTCAGAGTAAAATTTGGTCATTGACCAATTTGTCTAGGAATGTCTCCATCCATTTGGAAAAATCACACATGTTGGTCGCCTACCTCACTTAGATGAAGGAATCATAATAAAAAGGATGTTTTCATTATATCAGTCATCATCATTACCATTCCACTCAGTCTCATGTCTTCATTAAGTCATTGGGGTTTCAAGGTCCATCCTCATTCCATCTGTAAATCCAACATTAAATGAATCATGATAAGTAGCTCTTTACTTAAGTTTTATGAATTTTCATAAGTTCCTCATAGTTGCAATATCAAGGTTCCAAAAGAAGAAGTCTCACTGTTCAAAAAGATAAAGAGCAACTCCTTTCAGCTCTCCAAAGTGACCCAGTTTAAAAGGTGAAAAATCAGGTTTTGGAAAGGTATGTGGGGCCCATTTTGATTCAGAAGGGAAATATATTTTGCCTATAAAAATCCAAAAGGTTCCAAACTCATTTCATTTACTTCCTATTCTCCCTTGTTCATCGAGCTCTCCCCTCCATTAGTGAAAAAAACATGGGTTTTTTGGGAAAATTTGGTCAAAATGAGGTGGCGTTGCACTTCCTGTGACTGTGTTGCGCTTCTGAGGTCGACATTGCGCTTTTGGACATTGCACTGCGCTTGTGCTAAAGCAGCCTGAAACTCTTCCAAAATCACCCAAATTTTATTTTGAAGCTTGCAAACTTATTTCTTGCTACCCTAAGCTTGTCCACAAGTAATTATAAATCTTTTTCTTGCTTTTTTCCTTTGGCAAGATGAATTCAAATGCAAGTTCTCTTCATCTAGGGTTTAGGTGAAATTTTCATGCTGCAAGAATTAGTGTAACTGATGGTTTGGTTAGTTTTGATATTGAAAACATATAAATTTTCCTCCTCACACCTCTATACATGTTCAAAACCCCTTTGATTCACTCAATAACCTATTAATCTTCATATTGCCTCACCTTTACCTAAACCCTATCTCATACCAAGCATTTTGAGCAGATTTCCTAGCAACTTTGTTTTTCAATTTCTCCTAAACATTTATTTCCCTCATTTCACTCCATTTAAACTTCATCTCCTAAAACTTTCCCTACCATCATTTGCTTTCCTCAAACCCCTCATTTCATCATTTCACTCATTCCTCATTGTTTTTCCATTTTCCTATTATTTGGGGTTTCCACCATCATGGAGGGAGATTCTTCACCAGAGAAGCAAAAACACCACAAAGGAGGAAAAATCCTCAGATATGATTCTACCAACTGCAATGAAATCAACTCATCACCCTTCATCAAGCAATGCTTTGAAGATGTAAATTGTCTAGAGTTTTGCAAAAGGGTATGTGAAGTAGGTTTCCATGAACAGTTCACTGATTGGATTGTCACTCATCTGAAAGGGGAAAGGGCCATCATTGCAGTGGTTGAGTTTACATTTTTAGTGGCTGCCATTTCACTTTCTATAGGGATACCTGATCATGGAGAATATTGGTTTAAAGGTATGAATTTGGATCTTGAACATTACAGATCTTTCTTGAAATCACCCTACAGGGAAACCCATACACACATCATCCTATTTAGGTACCTGTTGGAGTATTATGCAACATTAATGAAGGTTGTCATGAAGTTTTTCACCTGTGAGGGAAGGCTTTCTAGATC
This sequence comes from Pinus taeda, assembly GCA_000404065.3. NCBI lineage: Eukaryota > Viridiplantae > Streptophyta > Pinopsida > Pinales > Pinaceae > Pinus > Pinus taeda. The sequence continues at coordinate 109,392 of APFE031355086.1, read as the reverse complement.
GTATGCATATCACATCTGACTTCTAATGCACTTCACAGCTAAAAAACCTCTCAACATGTGCAATTATCTATGTAGAAGCCTTGTCAAAATGTTTGAGAAGGTACAGGTGAAAGACAAAGAAGACTACCCTAGTATTTTTCATCATATCTTGATAAAGATTGTAGTTCTCCATCAACTTGTAGAGAAGAACATGACATGGGATTCATTCATAGAAACAACTTTGCAATGGCATGAAACTATTGTTTCGCTTCAGCATCAAAACATACCAACACAGCAGATGGACATAGGATCATCAAGCAAATCAGAGGAGGTTCCTAAGGCACCTAGACCTAAGGTGACTAGAATGTATCAAAGAGGAAAAAGGCATGTGTTTACTTCTCAGGTTGAGAAAAGGGCCAAGCCTTCTACATCGGCAAAACAGGGATTACATATACAGGATGAAGACTTGATTGAGCATGATTATGAGTTGGTGCACTTGGAAAAAACAAATGAGCCTTCAAACATGCAACAGATTATCAAAGATAAGGATTCTCAGATCATAGAACTCATGGACAACATGACAAGAGCAAGGTTTGTTATCTCATTCCTTGAACAATAAAATATTTAGCTTAAGGCTAGACAACTCATCATGGAGAAAGAGCAAACTAAATTATTGCAACAAGCAGGCAAATAAAAAGTAGTGTTGGAGCCTAGTGAACCTGAGGAAACTGAAAAACAAGTCAAGAAAAAGAGGAAAATCACCAAGGGACTAAAAAAGGTACTGAAGGTGGAGAAAGGACACAATTTGCTAGATGAAGACCTAGAGTGGGGGGATAGAATTGCCTTGGAGATTAATGAGGATAGAGAGTATTGGCTAGATAAGGTCAATGACCACTTGGAAAATATTTTTGACAAAGCAAATAGAGATAACCAGCTACTAAGGCACATGGCACATCATTATCAAACTAGAAACATGATATGTAACATCAAGCTCAAGCAGTTGAAAAACAAGTTAAAGGAAACCCTAAAGGACAAAAATGAGAGGGATAACTTGGAGATGCTTGATGAAGCATTCATGAGGGCTTGACATACATCATTTTGTAGGTCATGACCAATTTTGAAGGATTTTTGAGAATTTTTGTTTTTTTGACTATTTTGGTGCCAAATTCAAAAAATTAGCTAGCCATAGAAGCGTAGCGCCTTGGCGCTATGCTTTTTCCTCAAGACTCCAAATTAAAAATGGTTTGCAGTTTTGGAAAGATAATGGCCTCCTCTCAAAACCTATTTCATCATATTTCTCAGAGATGACCCAAATTTTGAGAAAAATGAGAAAAAGGGGTCAAAAATCAGTGTTTTGCCCCTCTTTTTGACAGGGGTTGCGCTTCTAGAGACACCTTGAGAGAATGCGTTTTTGAAATCCTTCCCATGGGTCATTTTCAAAAATTCAACGTGTTCTAGAAACTAGACAGGAAAGGCTAGTGGACCATTCTCTCATATCTCAATTTGGACTTTAGGAAGGCACCTTAAAGTGGGCTCAAAGTTGGCACTACGCTTCTACAAATTTCTGAGTTTTTATTTAAAATTTCACTATGTAATTTCCTAGTTTTTCAGTTTGACTTGGTCAAAGTCAAAAATCATGATGCAATTGTAGTAGTTCAAGGTTATATGATGTAATCATGAATAAATAGACATCATAGGTTGTTTTTATGGTTAATTAGGCCTCATAAAGGAAGAAAAATTCAAAACAAAGTCTAAGTGAAGAGTTTGTATTTGACCTTTTCACTCTCACCTGTTGGTTGAGAGAATCTTGGAAATCGTTGCACCACATAGGAATTCGACTCCTGAAGGTAGGGAATTTTTTTGATTGAGTCTATATGTATCTTTTCTCATTCAAAGAGAGGGGTTGGACTTTTGTGGAGAAGCTTGTACCTTATGTTCTCTTACAACTAATATACGAGCAAATGCATCTATATTTCAGGAATTCTTTTTCTGTGAGTCTATGGTGTCGTTTTCTTTCGCTATCAGTTTCTAATGGATAAATCATCTCCCTTTTCATGCTTTATATTCTTCCTATGAATTTCCTTGTAGTTATATAAACAAAAATCTTAGATTTAAGCTATGTTTATATGGAAATCATGCTTGTGTTTCTTTTCTTCTAAAACTAATGAATTCATGCTTATTCATGCTCATTATGTTTTCCTAAACTCTCAGACCTATACTACATTGACAAAAACCTTAATTTCACCATAATACACTGATATCTAGCTCCTCTTTATACATGTCACTACACACTTGAGGCCTTGACCTAATTACCTACTTTAATCCCTAGTCCAGCAAACCAAAAACCCTAAATTCAAAAATACTCAAACAAGACTTGTATATCTAGCCTAAAACCTATTTCTTTTCAGTTATTCATTGACAAATCCTTAGAGAGATCCCTATCTGGTTCAGTAGGGCTAGCTACTGAACTAAAAGTGGTTCGAGGTTACCTCTTTTGATCTCCTCCTCAGCCTAGCAAATTGTAGGGGATAGAATTTTTATCGTCGTTGCCGAGGAAACGAGTGATATATATTCCATGGGAAAGAATGAAAAAGATCATATCTGATTGTTGATGGGGAACAATGATCAAACATAAAAAGGCTATGCATCTTTCACCTAACGACTCCAGTGTCGAAGAATCCAAAGGTTTAGAATTCTAATGATGACTCCACTGTTCAAAAACTAGTAGTTTGAAGAACTTTTTGGTGACTTGACCGTTTTCAAAATGGATTCAACTTCTCGAAGGTATGCTCCTACGAATCGAGATCATATTCCTAGTTTTTCGAATCGTATTCCTTGTATATATTGGAAAACAGGGCTGCCAAAGTTTAAAGGTCAGGATGGAGAAGATGGTAGTTTTCATTTGGTCAAATTTCATTTTCATATTCATGGAGTAAAGACTAAGTTTCCTGAAGATTGTCTGATGAAGATCTTCATGGCTACCTTGGAGGAAATAGAGATGAAGTGGTATGAGAGTCTACCATCTACTAGTTTATATTCTCTAAAGGATTTTTATTCAGTTTTCTTTCAACATTATCAAAGTTGTAATTTTTCCTTATCAATGATGGATAAATTTTGTGAGATTTCTGAAAATTTCATTAAATTCCTTGAAATTTTGTATGGGGATGAAGAATGTATGGAAGAAGATATATTAGAAGTCCTTTATGATTTTTCCTCCCAACAAGAATTAACATCTTCCTCCTTGGATGAAGTAGACTAGGATCAAAATAGAGAAAGGCCTATTCTTGATATTGAAAATGAAAATCACCAAGCCAATGTGGATTTCTATAAAATTCAATGTTCTCCTCTTTCTAAAGATAAAATAGATCAGCTCTTGAAAAATCATGTTACAGCCCAAGTTAAGGCAAGTTTGCAGTGCTCACAAAGTCAAGAATGTGTAATAAAAATTTCTTCCATTATTGAAAATGAAAATTTGGGTTTAAATGATGACAGTCATGAGACTGATGAAACTATACAGGAAGTTGTTGTGAGTAAGCCAATTTGTGATGTAGATTTCCTGCAAGGAGATTAGCTAACAGGGATTGTTTTCTTTCATGAAGAGGATAGGTCCAACATGTTTAATAATCTTGAAGAATGTATTATGTTCAAAGATGATTTAGACTATGAATTGGAAGAATATGAGTCTAAGATGGATATTGTGCTAGAGATAGAATCATAGTTGCTCATGCTTTAGGAATTTACAGCCAACATTCAGGTAGCAGAAAGTCATACTTCCCTATGCCTTCCAATGGATCAACAACCAAGTATTCTTTTAGATCAAAATGAAAGGAGTAATTGTATCTTTTCTGGAATTCGAGACAAGGTAACATTTCATATTTTCAAGGATTCTTACATTGATTTGTTGCAGCCATCTCGGAAGATGAATTTTTCTTGTATTTATGGATCATGAGCACATGTTCAATAGACACTTGGAGTGGCCCAATTTTTGTTTTTTCTGCCTACTCAAGGAAACTATGAGCGTGATTCAAATAAGTAGCCATTTGTTGGATTAGTTACACTGGAGGGATCATTTCACATGTTATATATATATAATATATATATATATATATATATATCTTCAGCAGGTGGGCGGTTATCATCACGATTTGAAGCCGTCAAATATCGATGGTTTGCTGCCATAATTAAGTTCAATAAATTTGTTTATTTTATTGTTTGTCAAAGTCAGTTAGTCAGTCAGTTTTCATTTTGAGTTTGTTCTTTTACATTTTGACTCCATTGCCCAATGAATAAGGCTACTTGGTCTACGGTTGTCTTGACACCTCCACGAAGTTGCCATCCCCAGCTGGAACCAATGTTAGTGTCAATCTTGTCTACCTGTCCCTAGTGATCAAATATGCTTTTACCAAGTCTATCAGGAGTCTCAAGGTCAAATTTTACCATGTCACTACATTTTTAGAGTAAAATTTGGTCACTGGCTAGTTTGTCTAGGAATGTCTCCATCATTTTAGAAAAATCACGCATGTTGGTCGCCTACCTCACTCAAATGAAGGAATCATAATAAAAAGGATATTTTCATTATATCATTCATCATCATTACCATTCCACTCAGTCTCATGGCTTCATTAAGTCATTATGATTTCAAGGTCCATCCTCATTCCATGTGTAAATCCAGCATTAAATGGCTCATAATAAGCAGTTGTTTACTTAAGTTTTATGAATTTTCATAAGTTCTTCATGGTTGCAATCTCAAGGTTCCAGAAGAAGAAGTCTCACTATTCAAAAAGATAAAGAGCAACTCAAATTTCAGCTCTCCAAAGCGGCCCAGCTTAAAAGGTGAAAAATCAGGTTTTGGAAAGGTATGTGGGGCCCATTTTGATTCAAAAGGGAAATATATTTTGCCTATAAAAACCCAAAAGTTTCCAAAATCATCTCATTTACTTCCTATTCTCCATTTTTCATCGAGCTCTCCCCTCCATTAGTGAAAAAACATAGGTTTTTTGGGCAAATTTGGTCAAAATGAGGTGGTGTTGCACTTCCAGAGACTACGCTACGCTTCTAAGGTCGGCGCTGTGTTTTTGGAAACTCCACTGCGCTTGTGCCAGAGCAGCCTGAAACTCTTCCAAATTCACCCAAATTTGATTTTGAAGCTTGCAAAATTATTTCTTGCTACCCTAAGCTTGTCCACAAGTAAATATAAATCTTTTGCTTACCTTTTTCCTTTGGCAAGATGAATTCAAATGCAAATTCTCTTCATCTAGGGTTTAGGTGAAATTTTCATGTTGCAAGAATTAGTGTAATTGATGGTTTGGTTAGTTTTGATATTGAAAACATGTAAATCTTCCACCTCACACCTCTGTACATGTTTAAAACACCTTTTGATTCATTAAATAACCTATTAATCATCAGATTGCCTCACCTTTACCTAAAGCCTAACTCATACAAAGAATTTGGAACAGATTTCCTAGAAGCTTTGTTTTTCAATTTCTCCTAAACATTTCTTTCCCTCATTTCACTCCATTTAAGCTTCATAAGTTTCTTGCATCCCCTATTCATCTCCTAAAAATTTCCCTACCATCATTTCCTTCCTTCAAACCCCTCATTTCATCATTTCACTCATTCCTCATTGTTTTTCCATTTTCATATTATCTAGGTTTTCTACCATCATGGAGGGAGATTCTTCGCCGGAGAAGAAAAAACACCATCAAGGAGGAAAATTCCTTAGATATGAGCCTACCAATTGCAATGGAATCAACTCATCACCCTTCATCAAGCAGTGTTTTGAAGATGTAAACTGTCTAGAGTTTTGCAAAAGGGTGTGTGAAGTAGGTTTCCATGAACAGTTGACTGATTGGATTTCCACTCATATGAAAGGGGAAAGGGCCATCATAGCAGGGGTTGAGTTTACATTTTCAATGGCTACCATTTCACTTGCTACAAGGATTCTTGATCATGGAGAATACTGGTTTAAAGGTATGAATTTGGACCTTGAACATTATAGGTCTTTCTTAAAATCACCCTATAGGGAGACCCATACACACATCATCCTATTTAGGTACCTGTTGTTGGGTTGTGTTATATTCTTTCCACATAGTTAATAGGGGGTTTGAGGGGTACCTGTAACCCCACTTTATGGGGTCCGGGGCAGCGCCCCGGAAAATTTTGGTTTTGGA
>APFE031355086.1:82723-96608 GCA_000404065.3 Pinus taeda | reverse complement strand
CATAAAAATTCACAAATTAACTTTAATGTAAACTAACAACTATAATGCTATTAATTAATCAATTTCGATGGATATGAGGGGTTTATGGAAGAAAAAGATAGACAAATGATGGTGTTTCTAGAAGAAAAGGATGGCAATGAAATGGTACCAACAGAGAACATGTAAACATTGGCTTTGGTTATATCTTCAATAGTCCACGGGAATTTATTATAATACAAAAAATCTAACGTCTATCGTCATATCAAAGCCCAATTTAATACAAATTATAGGGTTCTGACCCTAACCATTTGACACAAAATTGTTTAAAGGAAACAAGAAATTATTTTCGTTTCTCAACATAGATGGGTTAAAATGTGTGTATCTTCCAAATTCCCTTCCAAATTTGAGCCATGCCATGGTAGCAACTATTAAATGACTCCCTTGGCCCTCCCCGCTTGGTAAGACACCCCATAGTTTCTCCTCAACGAACCCCTTTTCCCACAACCAACACTCATCCATTATAATATCTCCCATGCAACTCCCAATTACATTGGCCAACAAACTTTGTATTTCATCCAACAATTCCTGCACGTTAACCGAATATTTTTTCATGCTTTCACACACATTACACAAGCTGATAACTTTTCATGCTTTCATATGTCACACAAGTTTTTGTCTGCAATCACCGCCTTCCAATTCTTAGATTTATGATCAGTTTTTGTCTTTTGCTTCCCTTTGTTTGCGAGCCCCTCGAAAGCTCTTTTGGCTGCTTCAATAGTTCTAGCTTGGAAGTTGTTCACGGGAAGAGCCAGGGCGAACCACATGCGCAAATCTTTCAAACCGTAGAATAGTTTGTCAACTTGCTTATTCACCAGTACAACTTGAGGGTCCAAATTTTTCACTAGCTCTATGGTTTTCCATGCTTCGCATCATGCATGTATGAAGTCATTCACGATATATGTGGGAGGATCGACAAAAGATCGACTAGAACCTTGATAGAATGAAAAGAGTTCAATGACAATGGTTACCAGGAAACTACCATCATCTTTGAAGACCTCTTCCCCACGCTGAAATCCGTAGAAGTCGAGTTTTGTGTCATTGTTTTTTCCAACAACGAAATGAGTGTCTTGCAATTTTTGCCATCGTATTCTCCTTTTGTCAGCTACCCCTTCATCTCCTGGATGGATTTTCTATTGGCTATCCACACTCCCATTGGATTCTCTTCGGGCATATGCATCAGAAAGGCCGAGTATCTCACGAAATCGCCAAAGCTTTGTAGGGAAAGCTTTGGTAGTTGACAAATGATGACAGAGCCACGAGCATGGTTGGCAAATGGTGATTAAGAAAACGGTGACATGTCAGTTTTTTTATTGCGCAGAGGAAGATGAAAATGCAACCTTGTGATTGGCTCGGGTTAACAGTGTCTACTCACTCCAATCTCACAAAGAAAAATGTTTTTCGACGTAATTATTTTCCTACACAATTCTATATAGTTTATGAGAAAAAGTATTTCGGCATAAATCACATGAAAAAACATTTGTCGACTTAATTTTGTCTAGTCTAGTTTAATATGGTCGTTTCTTTAGTCAAACCTAGCCGTTGGAAGATCTACTCTCACCATTTAATATGTAGCCATGATCTGACTCTTCAACTTGTCTTGACGATAAACCATACTGGTTGGTTCGAAACGCGTCGACAAATGTTTTTTCATGTGATTTATGCCGAAATACTTTTTCTCGTAAACTTGATATGGATCACATAAGCCTCAATTCAACAATTCCACATAGCTTAAGCAAAATAATTGAAACGCTTTTCCTTTTAAATTTGATTCTACTTTATATCATCAAAAATCATATATGATTTAACTTTATTGTAATGTATTTAATTTAAAAGTTCTAAATGTTATAATGATAATATAATTATATTATATTATAATTTTTTATTTTGATTTAAAAATAATATTATAAGTTTATAGGGTAGATTAATTGGTGATCTTTATTGTTGGTCAATCAAACATATATATATATATTTTTTGGAAAAAATATAAATATATTGTTTATCAAATCAAAACTCAATTAAGAAATTTATTTTAAGATAATTAATAATCTATTTTAATATAGCTAATATTAACATAGCCTATCAGGTTTAGAATAGATGACAATGAGCGTATTGTTAGGTCACTTCATGATGTGAAGGTCATTGATTCAAAACTTCATGGGAAAAATCTAATCATATTAAAGACTAGTATGACCTAAGCTAAATACAATCTCCAAAAAAAATTAATAACTTAAATACCCTTGAATCGAGGTTTCTCAAACAAAAAATTAAACCTATAATCATTCCTAAAAAAAACACAAACAACTTAAAAAAAACTAATATTAACATTTAACATTCAATATAAGCGATCCATTCCTTCGATCCTAATCCATTTTACATGACCAAGACTAAACAACAATCTAATACTTTGAAATCATAAAAAAAAAACTTTGTTGCGTAAGAATCTTGCTTTTGGACTTTGCCTTTTTTAACATTTCAACTTTTTATTTTAACATTACCATTTTAGATGACCCTTGAGTATTCACCGGAGAAAACAAAGATCTAATACTTGAAATTATAAAAAGACTTTGTAGGGTACATTGGGTAAGAATCTTGCTTTTGGACTTTGCCCAACATTTCAACTTTTTATTTTAACATTTCTATTCTTTTTCTTGTTATTTTTGCAAGGGGCAAACATCTTTACCTAAATGTTTACCTAACTTCCGTATAAATTGAAAGACGTATTAACTTTAACCTTCACTTTTTTATTTTATAAAATTTAAAACAATTAAAAAATAAATAAACTACGTGATTGATTTGACTGTTGAATTGTTTTTTACTAAAAAGAAATTTAATATTTTAAATTCTCAAGTGACAGATATATCACATGATTAATGCAAGGTTTAGTTTAAAAGTAAGAAAATATAATTAGTTAGAAGAAAATTTATAAAATTATAAAGTCGCCCTGCACTTATTAAAAGTAGTTAGGTATTCGGCGCACTTATTATAAGTAGTTAGGTATTCGGTAGTATTAAGAACTCGTTTCGGCTTGATATTAAAAATTAATTTTGAAGGAAAATAATGTACACTCAAAAAAAACGTAATGAGTTTATAGGTGGGTCTTGAGTTGCGAGAGATTCTTCAGCGCGATGATGAGTCATGTTCCAAATTCCGAAAATAAAAAGAAAAAATTGAATACTTAAAAGGATGAAATCATTAGTTGTTCATGAGTGCAAAGTTGGTAAATACACCAGGCATTGGTTTTGGATCCATGAGAACGAGGTGTAATATTATGGCCGTTGTTTATAATGCGATTTTTGGAAAGTTTTTTTGTGGGTTTTTCTGGTCAAAATCAGGCAGTAATTTATTGGAATCACAATTTTGATAGCTAGTTTCTGCATAATCAAAGCGTCCCAGGGGTTTTTCAGGGTGTTGAATCCAAATATGCAGTTAAAAAATCATTTTAACTGCAACAAATCAAGATTTAACCTCAATTTCATCTGCCGGATTCCGTCACCGGAATCTCCAAAAAGTCGCATTATAGACAACTCCTTATACTATGGGGTTGTTACTAGTTACTAGTGATGGAAAATATTGTGTTTGGTAATGTTGATTTTCATTAAGCGGAGAGATTTATTCTACCATGTAATATGATGTGTAATTATGTTGGTTTATTATTAAAGTTAAAATTTTGTTCATGTGAGCAAAAATAATATTTTTTAAAATCTATAAAAAAAAATAAAATTAAATAACTATATAAAACATTTAAATAATGTCTGCTCATAAAAATTTGTAAGTGAAGAAATTGGATCCCTCGCTGCTCATGTTAGATTTGTATTTAAGATGGATCTATGCTGGTGTTAATGCAATTACACAATTGCCAACTATTTCTGATATTTGGTGGAGCTTTTAGAATTTAATTTTGATTTTAAAATTGTTATTATGTGTTGAGTTAGGAGTAATTATTGTATTATTTTTGTTAATGAAGATTTTAAAATTTTGGAAATATTAATAATTTGTTTGGCTATAAAATTAGATGGTTGGTGATAAGTTTAAGACACTCATGCAAGTAAGTAAGAAAGATAATTGTTACAATAAGAATTCAAATTTTAAGGTTGGAAATGAACAAAGTGGCTAAAAAAACTTTTTAATGATACAAATAATTAGAAATTTTTATTTATAAAATACAAATAACTTAATAAACTTAGTCCTAACCTTTTTTTTTTTATTAAATCTTGAATAGACACAATATTTGTAATGAAAAAACTCTAACATCTAGCACCATTTTTTCAATATAAGTTTATCAAGAGAAGAATTTGTCTTTAACACCTTATATGTTAGACGTTAAAGAAAAAATCAATTATGTTGGGTTCTCATTTTCACTGCTCACAAATTTGTCTCTTGTAATAAGATTATCATCATCAGGATGAAGATGCTTTCAGACATGAGAAGACATAAGTGGCTCATTGGAGGGGGCTTTATTCTAATAATGTGATATTTGTGTTCCAGCTCTTTTTTTTAATTTTATAAATTTGGCATTTTAATTTAAAGAATAGGTTGTGTAAATTAGTGCAATATCATATTAAGAGAAAGTCACTGAAGTGAGTCTAATTAATAAGAACAAGTATCTCTTTTATGGACACCACATGTTGGAATTTTGAGTAAGGCATAGTATATATGCCTTTGTAAACTAAGAAGTTAAACTATTATTCAAAAAAAGTTTTTTATTCCATAAACAAAAAGGTCTCATACATTAATCTGATATAAAATTAAGATATAACTCGAAATAAAATACTTCGACATCTGCAAACTTTCACATAAAATAAAATTCAATAACATTATATTTTCAAATCATAATTATAATTATTACAAACTTTATTATAAATAAATTTGTTTTCAAGGAGGTTTAGGGAATTAAGAGAAGTGATGTCCTCTCCAACCAAAATCAATTTCAACAACTTACATGTTTAAATTCTTAACAAGTATATTAGTACGCACTTAAGAGAAGTGTTCTCTTCTCTAACAAAAATCAATTTCAACAACTCACATGTCTAAATTCTTAATGATTATATTATTATGTTGTTCTTGAGTTTTAAATAATTCTAAGCACCTATATACTATTTTAAAATAAATTAGAGTATTATTTTATAATAAAGAAAAATATTTAATAAAAAAAATAGTATTCATAATATCTTTATATTAATACAATTATTATTAAGAGTTGTTTTTAGTGTGATTTTTTGGAAGCTTTTCCAATGGGTTTTTCCAGTCTAATTTCTCTAAAATCTAGTAAGAATTTATTGAAATCACAAGATTGATGGGTAACCCTTGCACAATCCATGTCTAATCCATATATACCATTAAAACCCAATTTAAATAACACAAATCAAAATTTCACCTCAAATTTTTCTGTTGGACACCGGAAAGTCCAAAAAGTCACACTAAAGAAAACTCATTATTATATTATATATAATGTTTTAATATTAATTTGAAATAAATAATCAAAACTAAATATTTGTTAATTAATTTTTATTATATATATTTTATAATGTATAATACTTTTTGTTTTTAAGTTGTTTGTGTCTTCCAGAGACGACTATAGGTTTAACTTTTGGCTTGAGAAACTGCGACGCAAGGGCATCTAAGCCATTAAAATCACCCAAAGATCGCACCATACCTAGGCCACACAAGCCCTTAACATGGGTGGAATTTTCCCCACGAAGTTTCCAACTAGTGACCTTTACATCACGGAGTGACTTAACAATACACCCCATCATCGTCTATTATATGTCTCGTGGACTTAGAATATTTAATTATTAATTGAATGCAATTTACTTATTTCATTCAAATATACACATCTAAATATAATATTATTTCTTTGAAAACAAAAATAATTTAAAAAAATACAAAAGTGAATCATCTTTTTCATTTAATCAAAGGTTGCCTCTGTTGAAAATGTAGTAAGAAAATCTCAGTTTGGCTTTGCCTTGGTCGAACTAGAGAAAATTTTAATTTCTATTTCAACAGAAATCTTGGAGGTAGTTAACTGAGGTGACATAGCACTTGTCACTCAGTTAACTTAGTTAATTCAAGTTGGGGAAGCTTGAGTTCAGTTCAATATAATTGATTTCTAATTTGTAGCAATCTATTTCAGTGAAACTAAGTTATGGTCAGTTAAACTAGTTCTAATTGTTAGAAGAAATAGTGGAGGTCAAGTTGTGGAAGTGGAACTTCAACCACACTCAATGATCAACCAGTTAACTGATCAATCAACCCAAATTAATTGTTGCATGCAGAGAATTCGAGTTACCCAGTTGAGATGGAGATTCCAAGGCAATGTACTATCAATTTTAGACTATTCCATGTGTACAGGTGGTGCATTCAGTCAGAGGTAGGGCCTAGAGGAATTGTGTAATCCAATTGAGGGAATTTCGTAAATAATAGGGGATAATTTCCTCAAGGAACAACACAAGGAAATAGGAGATTGGAGGATTTGAAAATTGGCTAAGTGTTGGCCAAAGTCAGTTAGTCAGGAAGAGAGAGAGACTATACACTTGCAAGTTGTGCTCGGTCTTGAGCAAGCATATGTATTCATATATATTCTTTGACTAATGAAATACATATAGGAAGGGGTTTTGAGCAATTTCTTTCTCCTAGATAAATCTTTGTGCATGTCTGATGTTTCCTTTTGCATGTTTATGATTTGTGTTCCAGATTGTGAATTAATGTCTGCAAAGCAGTAGAGTAGCTTCGAGTCTTGTGATTTAGTAAATTTCATGAGCAGTTTTAAATCTACATAATAATTTCTACATGGTATCAGAGTTAGATTCACAGTAGAGTAGAAGTTTTGAATTTTTTATTGTAGGAGGATCAGATTTGTAGGATAAATTCTTCAGAGCTGTAAGGATGGATTTCTATGGACTAAGACTCGAGTACAACCTTGAGGGAAGCTCGAATTATGTTGCTTGGAAGGACTGCATGGAGGTAGTACTAGAAGATAATGGATTGAAGGAATTCATCAATAATGACATCATGAAACCAACAACATCTATACTCAGGATCTAGCAGAATGGAAGAAGTGTGTACCCAAGGTGAAGATAATCATATTGGAGGGAGTATGAGACCACATTGTCTCAAATCTCCATGGGAAAGAGACTTTGTATGCAATGTAGAAAGCACTCACATATTTTTCCCAGAATAGTAGTGACCACAAGAAGCTGATGCTTAAGGATAAACTTCGAAATATCAAGATGCAGAAGAACGAGACTATTCCGCAGTACATGATTAGGTTCACACAATGTCATGATGAGCTTTTTCAGGTTGGTGTTACTATCACAAAATATGATTTGGTAATCCTAGCCCTTTTAGGCCTTCCTAAGAGTTGGCACAACTACCAAGATTCGATAAAATGGAGGGAGAAACTACCAAATTGGGAGCGCCTATGGTCTAACTTAGTGTAAGAGGAAATAACGCGGAATATTAGAGATGGGACTTCATCCAAAGGTGAGAATGAAAAAAACAATGCCTTGGCTGGAAATGCAAAGAAGAAAAAAGGGAATAAATCCCAATCCAAATCATAATCTAGTCAAGGAAGCAAGAAGAAAGACGTGTCTAGAATCAAGTGCTTTCACTGTCATGAATTTGGGCGCTATGCCACTGATCAGGCGCTCAGTATTTATCTCAAAAAACAAAGTTCTCATAATGGCTTGAAACCTAAACGACTGTGTCCGTCTTAGCAAACGGATCCTAACGCAACTCGTTTCGCTGAAAACCGAGTTCGTATGAGGAAGTTATTGAGTTCTGTCCACTTTGCCAAATAGGAGAAATTTAAAAAAAAATGCACATTCACTGCATAGTCAGTAGTCTGTACTACTAGCATGGCAGGTGACTGTGCAAGGTCAGTCAACATTCAATCAAAGCTCACCAAGTGTCAGGTTTTGGTTGGTTGTTAGAGGTGGTGATGTGGCATATTATGATTAGTTTAGAATAGGACCAATGAGAAGGGGACAAGTGGAAATCCCAGAGGCCACCACGTGTCCCTCCCCAGCTTTCGGGTTATGGCAGTGTAAAAACTTTATGGAACCGTGAGGGTTCGACCTCACGACCTCCTCTCCTCAGACCAAAGCACTTAACCATCTTCGCTATCGCGTGTTTCTTAACCTATGTTTTTCTCTGCATATATTTCAATTGTATTGTGGTTAGAGTTGGCGGTTAGGAGGGCCAGCCCTCCCATGTGAACAACCCACTGGTGACATCAAACTATTTCCAAACGATGGACAACACACACCATAACTACGATACAAAGAAAGTGCTAAGATTTAAAACGTGCATGTGACACATCGTTATTCCGGCAGTGACGACTAAGGTTGCAGTTAGTAGAACTGGAAGTCAGCGCTAACAATTAATGCTACCATGTGTGCACTACCACCTAAGCCATGGGTTAGCAATAGTTTAGAACTGCGCAATTGGCGCTAACTATGGATTAGTCCGTAGTTAATACACAGTTAACATTATTTAAACTGGAGTTAATTCAGTGTAATGTTTAGCGGAATCCATCAATTTCGTCCCTAACTCCAAAAATAACAAAGTTAACTGGAGTTCCACTAGTCTTGGAGGAGGTTTTCTAGGGAAAAATAGTTTGGGTCATAACTGGAGCATTTTTCGACCAAATGGAGCTCAAGAAAAGGTGTTCCTAGCTACTTTCGACATTTTGAACACACTGGAATAGGTCTCTGGAGTAGTAGATCATTGTAAACAACATTTTTTTTCATATTGAGCTAATACATAGACCTAAGCCATGGAAGTTGGACCAAGGAGATGTAGCCTAGGAGGGGTGAACCCCTTCATTAAAACACTATGGTAAGTGTCCATGTTGATGGTTTGTTGTACTTTTCATTACTGTTGTTCAACACTTGTCTCTTATGCTATTTTTCTCATGAATGTGACATTAAACTTGATAAAATTTACCTATTTACATTCATAAACAAACGAAGGAAACCTATGCATAGGAAGCAATGGACAAGCATTTTTTTATAAATCTACAATTGAAATTAGCACAACAAAACTAACATTCAATAACAGATCAAGTTGTTATCAGAGAAAAGGTTTATTTGCTTGATTTCTTGAGTTTTGTGCAAGTAGAGTTTTAATGGTTGCAAAATTTTCATGCTTACAAGGTTAAAGTTGCAGAGAAGAGAAGGGAAACTATTGGTTGCAACTCCTGAGGTAATGCCCAGAAGAAGGAGAGCCACAAGGCCACAATTTCCACCCAAAGTTTCAATTCTAGCGGCACTTGAAACACCTCAAGTTTTTCCTTCAATTGAGATTGAAGAGGTACAAGCAGTACCAGAAACTAAGTCTCAATCCACGGCCATCATGTCAGGAGCAAGAGAGACTGAAGGTATTTCAGAAGAGGAAGCATTCAAGAAATATTTCTATGACTTGATTGACATGGATAGATTCCTCTATGAAGAGAGGAAAACTAGAATGGTTGGAGAGAGTTCTAAGCCTCCACATGGAGAAGGAAGCTCAAGAGATAAAAAAAGGATGCTAAGAAGGATTCAAAGGGTAATGGAGGAAAGCCTCCTCCATATCCACCATCTTCCTCATCATCTTCATCATCCTCAACATCTCAAACAACAACATCTTCCACTTCCACCGCCAAAATTGTCCATACTCGTTCCCAAACCCAAAAAGGAAAAACTCCCTTACTCAAATTGGACATTAAGTTTGAACTTCCTATGTACAATGGTGAGGTGAATGTAGAAAATTTAGACAATTGGATTTGACAATTAGAGGTATACTGCAGGATTCAAAACCTTCAAGAAGATGGCATAAATATATAGTTGGATTCATTGAGGCTAGAAGGAGCAACATTAGTCCGGTGGGAAGCAAAGACTCAAGAAGAAATGTGAATTCATGGTAAGATATCCATTCTTGGGTTGAATTTGTTTCTGCAATTAAAAGACAGATTTACCTTTTAGCCTATATGCAAAAAGCCATTATGAGTTGGTAGAATTTTAGGCAGCTCAAAGGCCAAATAGTCCAAGGCTATGCCCAGGAGATTAGAAAGAGAGCTTTATTGTTAAGAGTAAACTTGAATTCCCAATATACACTGTTGAAATATGTTGGGAGTTTACATTCCTATTTGAAACATATTATCCTTACGTTCAATCCAAGCAATTTGGATGAGGTATGTGTGCAAGCCACACACCTTGAAGCAAGGGGAAAGAACATTCAGGAAGAGGGTAGTAAGAAGAAGCCATTCAAGGGTAAGGAGACATACAAGGGAGGAAAATGGAAGGGAAAGAAGAATTCAAGTGTGAAGAAAGAAGGGGAGAAAACCATATGCCAACATTGTTCCAAAGTTGGGCATGATGAAGCCCATTGTTAGAAATTACATCCCGAACTAATGCCTAAGAAACAAAACGATAAGGGAAAACAAAAGATTACCACTACCATACAACATGACCTTGGATCATATTCTGGTGATGAGACCAATATTTCATCCATGGTCACAAAAGGAAAAGAAGTTTTTGCAAGCACTAGTTGCTCACACAGTCAGAACAACACTCCAAATGAAGAATCAAGAATAGAGTTGTTTCATGTAAAGGTAATTTCAAATCATACAAAATTGATGCATTATTCAATAGTGGGTCACAATCAAACTTAATTTGAGAAGACTTGGTCAAAAATCTTAACCTTGAAACTGTACCTCATCATAACCCATATCCATTGGGTTGGATAGTTAATAGTGAAAATTTACAAGTTACAAGGAAATGTTTATTCAAGTTCGCCATTACTGAGAAGTTCATTGATGAAGTTGAGTTAGATGTAGTTCCACTTGACATCTCAAGAATCATTTTGGGTAGTCCTATTTGTATGATAGGAAAGCAGTATTTTATCGCCATGAAAACAAATACTTATTTCTCAAGAACGGGGTGGAGTACATTGTGAGATCCCATCTCAAAAAGCTGAACATTTCTTTGGTTAATGCAGGGTAGATGAAGAGACTAGTAAATGCAAGTAAAAAAATTTTGTTTCTCCTGATCAAGAAAAAGAATGATATTGGTTATGAATTTTTTGAAGGTTGTGATAACAAATTGAAATCTGATTTGTTTTATGTGGTAAGCAAGCATGGCGAGATGTTTCAGGAACCAAAGGGTTTACCTCCCAAGAGGGGAATTCAGCATGAGATACAGCTGTAGTAGGATGTTCCACTTCCAAATATTGACATGTATCGCATGTCGATTATGGAGAGCATGGAAATCAAGAAGAAAATTCAAGAATTTCTTAACAAAGGTATCATACACCCATCTACTTCGCCATGTGGTTCACCCCTTGTTAGGTCCCTATAATACTAATGATTACCCGATTACTATTGTAGTTGTATCCTTATTAATTTGTTGTGCCCCTATTATCCCATATTGTTATTATTGTGCCATGAATCCTCTATTGTATTTTTGTTTCTTTATATTATTATGTTAGTTGTTGGTATATTGTGACTCCTTAGACTCCTATATATAGAAAGGAGGTTTTGTCATTTGAATCATCAAAGAATCATTCATTTGTGTAATTTAAAGGAGGTTGCCCCCTCAAAGAGGCTGAATTATAAGGCATTGATATATCTTTTTTATCTTTTTGTGAGCTATTTTCATAACATTTGGTATCAGAGTTTTGGATTCTAGGGTTTCGCTGCTCCAAATAGGTCATCGTGGAATTTTCACTATAACTTTTGTTTCTGCGATGTTTCAGAAGCGAAAAAAAAAAACGTTTGAGAAGAAATCACACTGAACCTCGCATCCGAATTTCAGTGCTTTTAGCTCTATATTTGCGGAGATATGATCTGAGGAAGTTGGTCTTTTTGCAAACTCCTGAATTACATTCCAAACAGGTGACCTAGGGAAAATCGTCATAACATTCTCTCTGAGAATCGAATTGAAGTTTTGTAAGAAGGTACAGAAAGAGGACGGATTTTAGTTTCTTTTATATATTTTTTAGAGCCAAAGGTCGAAACAAGGACACATGGCATGTCATACAAGATCTCTCTACTGAACTACTCTATAATCAGGTCACTGTGGGAGATTTGGCATAACTCTTCCTTGGAGAATCCAATTTGGATCAGATTGGTGGCATTGGAAAGAGGACATAGAGGGCTACTGTAAGTCGCAATTTCATAACTGGATGATCTAAAATTACATAGATACATTAGAGGCAATATCGAGCTCCTACAAAGTGAAAAAAGGTGTGTAGATTTTGTTTTAATTTTTTCTTAAGCTTGGTTTGAAAAATTATTTTGAAGAATTCAAAGGGCATAGTAGAGAATTATTTTCGGTAACTAATGCCCCGAGGAAAGAAAATGTAAACACCTAGTAAGCAACCTGAAATCACTGACATGACTCATGAAGAAGAGGAAGAAATGCTACATGATATATCAAAATTACAAGACCAAGTGCAGCAAATGTCACTCTCAAAAAAGCTAACAGAAGCTAAGATAATTGGCGTGGAATCTAAGATAAAGGGTGTGGAAGCTAAGATGAATGGCATGGAAGCTAATATGGATGATTTGAAGATAGATTTGAAGACAGATTTGAAGATAGACATGGCAGATTTGAAGACAGACATGGCAGATTTGAAGACAGATTTGACAAATTTTCTACAGGAAATAATTACTAATGGTGAAAGGGTAGTAAAGGAAACTCATGATGCAAACAAAATAAATGTTAAACATGATTTCATGGACTCTAATGTTGGATCGAAGACCCGCCGTATTCCAAAAATCGATATGAGGAAGTTTGATGGCAAGGATCCCGCAACATGGATATTACAGATGGAGCAATTTTTAATCTCAATAATGTGCAAAACACACAAAAGGTACGTATGGCAACTTTATATTTGGAACCAAATCAGTTTGTATGGTATCAATGGCTTTGCTCTCGTAAACAATTTATCACCTGGGCAATTTTTACGGAAGAATTGATGGCACATTATGAGGATACAAAAAGCAACACTTTTTTTAGCCAATTGATAAGTCTCAAACAAAAGGGTTCAATAATGGAGCACATTGAGGAGTTCCAAAATTGAACATAAGGGTAAAAGATATTCCAGAGGAGCATAGGATTGATGTGTTCATAGGGTCTTTAAAGGATAATATCCAACATGATGTTCGCCTTTGGGAACCTGATTCATGAGAAGGCATTCAGGTTAGCAAGAAAAATGGAAAGCAAAATTATGGCAACCAAGAAGCATACCACTCACAACTATAAAGATGGAAGTGTTGTCCCTAGTCTTCCACAACCTATAAGGTTGACACCACAACAATTGGAAGAAAATGTGATAGTAAATACACTAAAGGTCATAAGTGTGCTAGAAGAAATTATTCTACATAGGTTGTGAAGAGGAAGAAGAAAAGGAGCAAGAAAGGTTAAAAGAAGAGGATATACTGCAGGAACAAAGCCTAGATGAAGAACAAATGAACCCGATGATATCTTGTAATGCATTGGCAGGAATTACCACTCCTCAAACCATCAAGATAGAAGGACAAATCAAGAAGAAAAAGGTAATAGTGTTGATTGATTCAGGAAATACCCACAATTTTATTCATTGTAAGGTAGCAAAAGAATTTAATTGCTTCCTATATCCAGCACCAGAGTGTCAAGTGATGATTGCAAATGGATGAACAATAAATTGCTCTGGAAAGTGCCATAATGTCAAGCTATCCATGGGAGAATATGTATTGACTAGCCCAATGCTTTCCATTCCAATGGGAGGTGTTGATGTGGTACTAGGAGTCCAATGGCTACAATCCTTGGGTACAATAGCTTTTAATTTTCAAGAACTTTTCATGAAATTTTCTGCAGAAGGAAAGGAA
>APFE031355086.1:68512-79571 GCA_000404065.3 Pinus taeda | reverse complement strand
TTTTTGTATAGATCAATTGGTTCAAAGCTATTTTAAGAGAGTAGAGGTCTTGGTTTCAAATCTCCATTTTGTGGGGGCGTTTTTTTCATTCCCGCACATTCGCGCACTTTGCCGACGACTTCAACAATTTTTTTTCAAAAAGCCATAACTTCTTCATCCGGAAGAATTTGATGCATTGAAGCAAAAGATCAGTTCAGCATCAATAATGGCTCTTTCGAATCTTAGATAGCCATTTGAGATTCAAACGAATGCTAGTGATTACGCTCTAGGAGCAATTCTTATGCAACATGGTAAGCCCATTTCATTTCATTCTAAAATTTTTAATGGAGTTGTGACTAACTATCCCACTTATGAAAAATCACTTTACGCATTGGTACAAAGTGTCAAAAAATGGAAACACTACTTGATCGGGAAGGAGACCATTATCCATACCGACCATCAACCATTGTAGTACTTATAGTCACTATCAAAGTTGCAGCAGTCACGACACTTCAGATGGATGGGTTTTCTACAACAATTTCATTTGGTTATCAAGTACAAAAAGGGAATCTACAATAAGGTAGTTGATATGCCTTCTAGGCCTATTGTAAATTCATCTGTTATACTCAAGCATAATTATGTTTTGTATGAAAGTTACATTGAACAATATGCATATAATAATGACTTTTAAGATGTGTATGCAAGCTTGAGTCAAGGAAACCAAATTGAAGAGTTGGATTATCATGTACATAATACTTTGTTGTATCACTTGGGAAAGTTGTGTATTCCACAGGGAGAAAGAAACAATATCATAAGGGAGGCGCACACTTCATTGATTGCTGGACACTTTGGTGTAGGAAAAATAATAGTAAATCTCCAAAGGTATTGTTATTGGCCACACATGTTTGATAATGTAGCTTATTTCATTAGAGGATGTTATTTGTGTGCAACTAGTAAGCCTAGAAATAGGAAACTATGATTGTACACTCCACTTTTGGTACATTCACGCCCATGGGAAAGTATCTCAAAGGATTTTGTAGGAGGTCTTCCATTGTCAAGGAAAGGTCATAATTACTTGTATGTAGTTGTATACAGGTTCAGAAAAATGTGTATTCTAACACCATGTAAAAAGAAAATTACAGCTGAACAAATAGCTCATCTTTTCTTCCAAAACATTTGGGTTCATTTTGGTCTTCCTACTTCTATTGTAAGTGATCGAGATTCTCGATTTGTTGGGAATTTTTGGTAAAATTTGTGAGACATGATGGACACAAAGTTGAAGAAGAGTATAGCCTTTCATTTGCAAACATATGGACAAACCGAGGTGGTAAACAGAATATTCATTCATCTTCTTAGAGGATATTGCAGCAAACATCCCAAGTTGTGGGATGAACAGTGGCATTACATATAGCATGCATATAACAGGGCAAAGCATCTTTCCACAAACACATCGCCATTTGAGGAATG
The DNA here is from genome assembly GCA_000404065.3 of Pinus taeda. NCBI lineage: Eukaryota > Viridiplantae > Streptophyta > Pinopsida > Pinales > Pinaceae > Pinus > Pinus taeda. The sequence continues at coordinate 78,125 of APFE031355086.1, read as the reverse complement.
TTTTGGGTACTTGCCAAGATCACCATTGGACTTCATATTTGAGAAAGATGTCCCCCTTGATAGTCACAGTGATATTGATAATACAAGGAAGTTCATAGAGCAAATTCAGTTGATACATCACACAGTACAGGAACAACTAGAAAAGAGTCAAAGCAGCTACAAGGCAAGGCATGACAAACACCGTATTGATCACAAATTTCAAGCTGGAGATGAATTTTGGTTATATGTTAGGAAACAGAATCTTCAAGGGGAAGGTAAAAAGCTTAATCCAATCTTTTATGGTCCTTTTAAAATTTTGGAAAAGATTGGTAACAATGCATTTAAGCTTGATTTGCCTCCTTATATACAAATATACTCTATTGTCAATGTTGAGAATTTGAGATTGTTTGAGCCTCCTTTGGTTGATGATCAAGGAGAGCATGTTCATCTACCATCAATAGATGATTTCTCACCAGAATATATTGATGAACTTTAGCAGGATCTCATACTTGATAGAAGAACCAAAACTTCAAAGAGAGGGGATGTCTAATACCTTAGAGTGGGACTCAAGGGACAAAAGACTTCTAAATCCAAATGGTTGCAGATAGAGAAGGTGAGGGAGTTGTACCCTCACCTGTCGAATAATTGATAGTATATTTTTGGGTCCAAAAGGCTTCTAGTGGGGAGGAATGATCAGGCACTTAGTATTTAGCTCAAAAGTCAAAGTTCTCAAAATGGCTCGAAACCTAAATGACTGCATCCATCTCAGAAAAACGATCCTAACACAACTCATTTCACTAAAAATGAGTTTATATGAGTAAGTTATTGAGTTATGTCTGCTTTGCCAAATAGGAGAAATTAAAAAAAAATGAATAGTTAGCAGGTCGTACTGTTGACGTGGTAGGAGATTGTGCAAGGTCAAATTTCTGTCAACATCTAATCAAAACTCGCCAAGTGTTAGGTTTTGGTTGGTTGTTATAGGTGGTGACGTGGCATATTATGATTGGTTTAAAACATGACCAATGAGGAGGGCACAAGTGGCAAGCCTAGAGGCCACCACATGTCCCTCCCCAAAGGTCGGTTTATGGAAGTGTAAATTTTTTATGGAGGCATCAGGGTTCGACCCCGCAACCTCCTATCCACATACCAAAGAACTTAGCCATCTATGCTATAACATGTTTCTTAACCTATGTTTTTCTATACATATATTTGAACTGTATTGTGGTTAGAGTTGGCGGTTAGGAGGGCCAACCCTCCCATGTGAACTACCCAACGGTGGCATCAAACCATTTCCAAACGGTGGATAGCATTCACCATAACTGTGATACAATGAGACCTCTAACATTTAAAATCTGCATGTGACACATCATTATTTCAGTGATGACGGCTAAGTTTGTGGTCAGTAGAAGCGGCGACCAACGCTAACATTTAATGCTACCATGTGTGCACTGCCAACTGAACCGCAGGTTAACAACAGTTCAGAACCGCGCAATTAGTGCTAACTCTGGATTAGTTAGTAGTTAACACATCGTTAAAATTAATTAAACTGGAGTTAATTTGGTGGAATGTTTAGTGGAACCCACCAATTTCGGCCCTAACTCTAAAAATAGTGGAGTTAACTGGAGTTCCTCCAGTTTTGGAGAAGGTTTTCTAGGGAAAAACAGTTTGGGTCATAACTAGAGAATTTTTCAACCAAATGGAGCTCAGGAAAGGTGTTCCTAGCTATTTTCGACATTCTGAACACATTGGAATAGGTCTCAAGAGAAGTAGAGCTTTGTAAACATCATTTTTTTCATATTGAGCTAATATAGAGGCCCAAGCCATGGAATATGGACCAAGGAGATGTAGCCCAGGAGGGGTGAACTCCTTCATATAAAAACTATGTTAAGTGTTCATGTTGATGGTTTGTTGTACTTTTCATTGTTGTTTTTCAAAACTTGTCTTATATTCTATTTTTCTCATGATTATCACATTAAACTTGATAAAATTTACCTGTTTACATTCACAAACAACCTAAGGAAACCTATTCATATGAAGCAATGGACAAGCATTTGTTTATAAATCTGTAATTGAAATTAGCACAGCAAAACTAACATTCAATAACAGATCAGCCACAAAGTGTCCACACAAGAAGACAAGCAAGAATACCTCAGGAGGAGCAGCAGGTGAAGCTTTGGCTTCACAGTTCGAGCTTGACTTTACTCTCATTGCATGCATGGCCAACACAGTGATGGGGAGCGTGTGGTACTTAGACAAGTGGTGTCTCATTCCACATGATAGGGAATATAGAGTTTTTCAGTGATTTGGAGAAGAAAGTTCTCCAAATGTACATCGAGATGGGAGATGATGGAAGGTATAACACGATGAGGATTGGTACAGTCACCTTTTTGAGGGAGTTGTGCTCCCCTCTCAGACTCAAGGATGTGATGTTTGTTTTGGGTCTAAAGAAAATTATCATCTTCATTGCGTTTTTAGAAGACTGTGGTTATGATATGATATTCAACAAATGGAAATCATTCCTAATATGCATAGCCATGAGACAAGTGAAGCAAATCAGGGTTTGTGTGAAGAACCTGTACAAGTTGGATGTGGGGGATTTTGTTGCATTGAGCACAAAGGTAAAGAAGGTGCAAAGTCGTGATGTCGGTGAACTTTGGCATAGAAGGCTTGGTCATTTGCATCATTACAATTTGAATATCATGTAACAGATAACCACAGGTCTCCCCAAAGGAGAAATAGAGCAGTAGGATACATGCAAAGGGTGTACCTAGGGAAGTACACAAAAGCCACTTTCCATGATCAAGATAGCTAAGCACATGTAGTCCTTGAAAGGATCCAATCTGATGTATGTGGATCTTTCTTGATAGCCTCCACTTCCAGGCACAAATATTTTGTCATTATCATTGACGACTTCTCACGGAAGTGTTGGATATTCTTCATGTAGAAGAAGGATGAGACATTCTCCATGTTTGTAGAGTTCAAGGCACTAGTTGAGAAAGAAATGAGAAAGAGGGTGAAGGCTCTCAGGAGAAATAATGGAGGTGAGTGCAAGTTGAATGAATTTTTAAAAAATGTACAAAATAAGGCATTCGATGAGAGTTGACAACACCCCACAACCCACAACAAAATGGGGTGGATGAGAGGAAAAACCGTAGCATTGTGGGAGTAGCAAGGGCGATGTTGCACGATCAGGGCTTACCTCTGCACTTGTGGGTCGAGGCATGCAACACAACATTCTATTTGCAGGACAGGAGTCTTCATCATATTATTGGCATGATTACACCAGAGGATACTCTCTCAGGGAGGAAGTCATATGTGTTGCACTTCGGGATTTTTGGAGCCTCTGTTTACTGCCATGTCTCAAGAGAATTAAGGAAGAATCTAGATCCGACAGAGAATTGGAGGTATTTTTGGGTTACACAGAAACTAATCACAACTACTGTGTGTACTTTGTATCCCTCGGAATGAGAGTTGTGTGAAGGCATGTAAAATTTGATGAAGACAAATCCATGCAATGCTCTCTTGAGAGGGAGCTTCACATCCCACAAGAAGAGGAGATTTTATCTCCAAGGGAGGAACCTCAATAAAGTATGGAGTAGACACAAGTTGAGGAGCAGAGAGTGGAGACAACCACTCAAGTAGAACCATCCAGAGAAAGCATAAAAAGGACCAGGGAAGTTGAGAGACTTGTGCAGGATGCGATGGAGAATGTGGGTGCTCCTTTAAATCAGCACAGGCAGAGAAGGTCACCAGATCACTACATTGGATACATGGCTCTAATGACTGAGCTTGTAGAGACTGAGTCATCCTCTTTCAAGGAATCAATAGAGAAACTTGTACGGGTTGATGAAATGGTGGAGGAGTATGAATATTGTAAACAACAGTGTTTCGGAAGAGGTCCCAAGACCAGCAGACGAATCAGACGCGGGTTCGAGATGGATCTTCAACATGAAGCATGCAGTAGATGGAAGCATAAAAAATTACAAGGCCAGATTTGTGGCCAAGGGGTACTCTCAAGTTGAGGGTATTGACTATGAGGAGACCTTTTATCCTATAGAATGGTACACATCCATCAAATCGATCCTTTCTCTAGTTTCACAGATGGGGTGGAAGATCCATCAAATGGATGTGAAAATAGAATTCCTCAATGGATTTATTGATGAGGAGGTGTATATCGAGCAACGATAAGGCTTTGAGACTTTTAATCAGAAGTCTCATGTGTGCAGACTCAAGTGATCATTGTATGATCTGAAGAAAGCACCCTGTGCTCGGTACGCCAGGATTGATAGCTATGTCACCAATTTTGGCTTCACCAAAAGTGAAGCGGATGCAAACCTCTATCATATTTTGGTAGAAGGTAAATTTTTTATTATTGCCTTATATGATGATGATTGATTTTGACTAGTGATGAGCATTTGATAAGATCTTGCAAGGAGGATCTTGAAAGAGATTTTGAAATGAAGGAAATGGGTCTCATGCACTACTTCCTCAAATAAGTATGGAAAAGTGATGAGAATTGTTTGTATCTCAGGGAAAGTATGCCAACGAGATACTTCATAGGTTCCATAAGGACATATGAAAACCCATGGAGACACCTCTAGTGACCAACTAGAGGAAAGAGGACCCCACTTTAGGTGAGGAAGTGGATGTTAATTTTTACCAGCAGATGGTGGGTTCACTAATGCATCTTGTGAACACACGACCAAATATGTGTTATGCAATCAAGCAGTTGCACCAAGCTATGGTTTAAAAACCAAACTATTTTGGAGGGTAGCTAAGCATGTTCTACACTACCTCAGAGGCATTACCCAGTTTGGACTATGGTATAGATGGATAGAGGGAGTGAAGTTGTGTGGCTTCACATATATAGATTGGGTGAGGAGTCCATCAGATCAAAAGATTACATCAAGTAGAATTTTCAATGTTGGGTCCACAACAGTTTTTTGGTACAACAGGAAGCAAATATTTGTGGCACTGAGCTTGGCAGAAGTAGAATACATGGTTGCATGTCAAGCAGCATGTGAGGCGATCTGGATGAGAAAGATACTTGTTGGATTGTTTGGTCAGCTGATAGATCCAACAGTGATCTACTGCTATACTCAAAGTTGCATCAATCTCTCTAAAAATATTATTTTTCATGATCGATCCAAGCATATAGATATCCGATATCACCATTTATGGGATTGTGCGCAGAGGCAGATAATGTTGTTGCAGTATATTCTGACACAGAAACAAGATGCTCACATTTTGACAAAGTCCTTATCAAGAGGAAATTTCAAGTTCCGTGAATGAAAGATAGGAGTGGAAGATAGTCCCTTTCTTGCTGGGAGGGAGTGTTGAAAATGCAACAAGAAAATCTCAGCTTGACTTTGCCTTGGTTAAACTAGAGAAAATTCAAATTTCTATTTCAATAGAAATATTGGAGGTAGTTAATTGAGGTGACATGGAATTTGTCACTTAGTTAACTCAATTAATTCGAGTTGGAGAAGCTTGATTTCAGTCTAGTATGATTGAATACTAATTTGTAGCAATCTATTTCAGTTACATTGAGTTATGGTCAGTTTAACTAGTTCTAATTGTTAGAAGAACTAGTGGAGGTCAAGTTGTGGAAGTGGAAGTTCAACCACACTTAGTGATCAACCAGTTAACTAATTAGTCAGCCTGAAATAATTGTTGCATGTAGATAATTTGAGTTACCCAGTTGAGATGGAGATTCCAAGGTTGTGTACTATCAGTTGTAGACTATTCCCATGTGTACAAGTGGTGCACGTGGTCAGAGGAAGGACCTAGAGGAATTATGCAATCCAATTGAGGGAATTTCCTAAATAATAGGGGCTAATTTCCTCAAGGAACAACGCAAGGAAATAGGAGCTTGGAGGGCTTGAAAATTGGCTAAGTGTTGGCCAGAGTCAGTCAGTCAGGAAGAGAGAGAGACTATACACTTGCAAGTTGTGATCAGGCTTGAGCAAGCATATGTATTCATCTATATTATTTGATTAATACAATACAGATAGGAAGGGGTTTTGAGCAGTTGTTTTCCGCTAAATAATTCTATGTGCATGTGTGATGTTTCCTTTGTCATGTCTATGATTTCTATTCCAGATTTTGAATTAATGTCTATAGATTAGTAGAGTCGCTTCAAGTCTAGTGATTTAGTAAATTTCATGAGCAGTTTAAAATATAAACAATAATTTATACAGCCTCTATGGGATAGCTCACTTGGTAAACCCATGAAAATGTAAAGTAAATGTGAGTGAAAAATATCATTTTCAATCCCTTGGATGCTAAACTAGTACATATTTTAGGGGGGAGGGCAGTGTACCCATGAGTTATTGGTAGGGAAAGTATGAAATTGGCCTAGTTGTGGATTCCTTTAATAATTAAATAAAACCAATGAGAAGTTGTGAAAGCTATTATCCATAAGGATATTTTATATTAATAAAATTATTATTATTATATTTTTGAATATCTTATTTAAATTTAATAATAAACAATAATAATAATAATTAAGTTAGACGTTAAATTGGTATATAAAGATTTTTGTTGTGAGATAATATTCATTGTTCATTAAAAATATATTTTATATTGTTATATAATAGTACAGTTTGAGTGGGCCTAATGGCTAAGAACATATGCTTCCTAGGTTCAAATCTAGAAGGGGTTAGAGTATATATACTTATGTAGACTTTAGCAGTCCAATATTGCATGTTGAAGGTTATCCAGAATGGTGAATCCCACTTGGATTGGTATAATTATTATTATTATATTATTTTTAACTCATTATATATTTTAAAAAACTAATCCCTGAGGGTTAGCTCAATTGGTCGAGTCCCTGTAGTTAAGCACATTTGCTATTGAGAGGTAATGGATTCAAATTCTCTCAACACTCTCAGGGTTAAGCTTCGTGTTTGAGCCAATGGGAAGTGATCCCTTCGGGTGGATCTACCTAGAACAATATTCCTTGAACATAGCAAGTCATCAATCACCGAGGACCATGAACCACATAGAAAAAGTTGGATCATGGCCTCACAGTCGTGATAAGTTGGATCTTTTTCTTCAACATCTAAACAATCAATCAAGATCCATCCAAATTACCATGGAACCTGAAGTTAATGATATCCTTCCTTTCCTTGATGTTCTTGTCTCTAAAAAATGTGATGGCTCTTTCTATCACTAGGTTTTTCGTAAGAAAACCCACTCTAAGCAATATCTTCATGTTGACTCCCATCACTATCCAGCCCAAAAACTTGGAATTCTCAACACATTGGCTACGTGTTCTTTATGGGTTTCTAGTGAGAGTCACCTAAAAGATGAGAAAACCCATCTTCTTAATGTTTTTGAAAGGAATGGCTATAATCAAAGTGTTGGACACCTAATCCTAAAGGGTTAGCGTGGAAGCCGAATGGACAAGCAGTCCAAGGGACCTTAGGATCTGAATCCCAACGGTCACCAAATGTACTATAAATGTATATCAAATTGTTAATAAAATACACTGCATGATTTATCTTTCAGATTTGTTTCTCGTCCACCATGTGTGTTTAACATGGTATCAGAGCGGGCGATTGCTGGTCCTGCTCCAATTTGAGCCAATTGATCAGAATTTCCACCTTATAGAGCATCAGATTTTGCCTGTCCAATAGCATATCCAATAGCATGCTTGACAGCATTAATTAATGCCCTATCTGCTTGTCAGAATCAAGCCTTTTATTCCTCATTCTGCGCCATATTCTTTCATGCGCTCTGTGGGCTCTCTGCCATAACTGTTGTCTGCCATTAGCTACCACTTCTGTCTATCAGCTCTGACGCTAATGCTTCCACTGGCCTGACCGCATCATTATTCCACCTGCTATTCACTATTATTACTCTTGTAGCCGCTCACTGACATACAAAACGCTCACTGGCATAGTCTAATAACGCTTGCAATACCAACGCTACTCTTACCATCACCTGGAAGAGCCTCTAAGAAGGAAGGCATAGCTTTCGAACCGGCTCGTCCTAGCTGATTTCCTCCATTTTTCTGAGGCTCTCAGATGGGGTTTTCTTGGTAGGCATATTAAAAAAAAATATAGACAGAAGCTGACCGCTTCTTCTTACTAGATCCATTGTCGATCTTCTTAGAGAAAATCTGCAGTGGGACTGGATATTGAAAATATCGTTGCGTCGGTTATAGATGACTTGCTCGACTTCATTCTACTATGCGCGTTATGCCTTTCTCGGCCCAGAAATTTACAGTTCGATTTTGTAACTTCGAGTTCCAGGATAGAAAATCCCAGTGAAACTAAAACTTACAATCCTGCTCTATTCCCAATCCCAAGGATCCAGAGCTGCTCACCATTAAAGAACAAGTCTGTGCCACTGACATTGCTTTTCACAGCAATTGAGTAGAATAACCCTAGTTTCTAGATTAACAGCATGCCCACTTAGACCAAAGGCAGATAAGGATTGAATAGTTCGGAAATGATTATCATTTGGCTCATCGCATTGCTCTAAGAAGGCTTGCAGGTTTATAAAACGTTGTTGATAACGAACAAGTTCCTCTTTCTTTGATCAACTTCTACGAGTCGCAGTATTCCTTTGCTTTGACAGAAATAATACTAAGAGTCATAGTATTCAAGCACGATTGCTGGGATAATTGCTTTGAAAAAAATCAGAAACTTACTTTACCCTTAGATTAATCATATGTATGTCAAATCTCACAGTAAAGCCGAGCCAACAATGTTTGCTTAAAAGAAAGCGTGAAGAAAACCAGTGTTTGCAAGAAAATATGCCTGGGAGCTCGATCGATTTCAGTGTGGAGTGAAAGACCAACCGCGTGAGTGACTAGCACATGGAAATATTTGCGTTGGTGTTAGAAGAACTGTGTTGAAAAGTCTCTCCATCAAACTACTTTTATTGACCAGAGTAAGAGCACGGACTACAGCAAGGTAAGCTATCGAAATGCACTACTGATGAGGGCTTAAGGGCTTGTTTTCAGATATATGTTTCGGAGATGAGATAATTGCAGGTAAACCGAAGAAGAAGAAAGAGGTCACACCGCCATTGTATTCAATCTCGCAGCAAGGATTCTGACCACTATTAGCACCGTGGGTAAGCTCGGCCCCATATCTCATCATCATAAGTCCCAGCGTTGTGCCATGTGATTTGAACCAGGATTGGCGCACAACTCTTCTATGCAATAAGAGCTCGGAGCTTCCAATGGAAGTTGTGAAGTTGTGAACAAGATAGAAGTTGTGAAGTTGTGAAGTTTTTTAAATGCAAGCAAAGTTCCTAAGTGTTGAAGCCCCGAAAATCGGGTCGACAGGAAGGGGGATACCCACCCGGTCCGGACCTTGGTTGGCAGCTCCTTATCCATTTGGTATAGCGGGTCCAACTGGGGATAATGGGACCAGTTTCCCAATCTAAGGGTGTGTGTGTGTGTAGATTTGAATAATGCTGATCTAAGAGTACTTTAAAGCTAATTTAATTCAGATTCTTAAACTAACTCTATGATATTGTAATCTAATGAGAAACAACACATCTAATCTACGCTAACCCGGGATGTATATATTCTATTATTCGATCTAAAGAGATTTCAAACAATAACTGGTAATAAAGATCATTCAACTATCATAAGAATAGAAATCAATTAAGATAA
>APFE031355086.1:2931-53690 GCA_000404065.3 Pinus taeda | reverse complement strand
CCTATAGCCAGAGCGAGTCGAATGGTGAGGGATTGAAGTATGAATGCATAGTTTGATATTAGTTTATTTTTCTGCAAGTTAGTGATTAGATTACTCATGTCATTTTCAGTTACCTCCTATAGACAGAGCGATTCGAATGGTAAGGGATTGAAGTATGAATGCGTAGTTTGATCTTAGTTTCATTTTATGCAATTTAGATATCAGATTACTCAATTTGTTTATGATTACCTCCTATAGCCAGAGCAAGTCGAATGGTGAGGGGTCAAAATATGAGTTGATATAATATGATTTAGTTTACTTTGCTTACAGTTTTTGAATTGCTTTAAGTTCAGTTTTCTTTTTATACAGCAGCAAGGATACTGGGTTTCATAGTCACTGGCTCATTGTTTGGTTTAATTAGAATTTAGGTACATTTTTATTTTCTCTTAGTAATTGATTTCATCATTGCAAGTTTGAAAACCTTTTTGAAAACTTTGATCAGTATTTCATCTTTTGTTTGATTGAAGTAGCTGCATATTTACACTTTTGTTTAAGTACTAATTCCATCAATAACATGGTTTAAGATCTTTTGAAGCGCTAAGTTTTGGAAGTTACCATTAGGGACATAGACTTTGTCTTGAAATCTACATCCATACTTGACCTTTAAAAGTATTCTTAAGACCTTAGAATAGGATTTCCATTTGCATTAGATACTTTAGGGAACCAACAAAAACAAAACCCCAAAACAAAATAAAATCTATAAAACAACGAAGTAAGAAAAAGGTTAACTAAGCACATATGGTGCACCACACTTCATCAGTTACGATACCTGGATTGATAATTTATGTAGAGCAATTTAAGACGTTAAATTGACTAGACATAGACCATGATCCATATGTCTAAAAATAGACGTAGTCTAAAAATAGACTTTGCGCCAAAAATAGCCTGTGGGCCCACTTAGTGAAGGCTACTTCTTTTCACTAAGCTCCATCATCTTGTTGCATTTTCAACACTATATTCTTTACAACTTGATGAGAGACTCTTAATTTCACCAGTACTTGAAGTTGAGAAGTTTGAAGATAAATGACCTATTGTTCTACAATAACAAAAGAACAACAACTTACTTGTATATTGCATCTCCTTTGGGTGTTGATCATTGAATTGGCCTATTGATATAGAAGAATGATCATCTAATTCATGATCTTTAGTGCTCTTTGAGTCTTTGACCAAGTCATTAACTGCTCCATCCTTCGAGGAAATGATCTTAACATAACATGCAAATTTTTTATCTACTTCATGGATGGACTGCAATTTGTCCCATGTCTCCTTGGTATTTTTAAACAAATAATATTTTCAATATCTGACTTAGACAACCCTCTCTCATTTCGTTCCTATATTTTTTTATCAAACTTATCATTTATTACCCCATTCTCCACAGGTAACCATGCATCCAAATCACGAGCTTGCAAGTATATTCTCATCCTTATCTTCTAGGTTGTATAATTTGATCCATTTAAATATGGAACGCCATATGAGGTAATCCAATTCTGGTTCTCCATGATCCTTGATCTTCCTTCCATATGTAAAACTGATCTTGAAGGATGCTAGCTTTGATACCAAATTATTAGAAACAATGGAAATCGGGACACTACTGAGAGGGGGTGAATCAGTAGTGTGGCCAAATTATACAATTCTTCACATATTTTACTTTTTAATCTCTTTAACAATTATTCATGCATCAACAACGTAACACGATCATGCATAACATCATAAATATCAAGCATATGAGAAATAATATACAAAAAAACAATATTATTTTATTACAAGCTTCAACTTGATTACATCATGGCCCCACAAACTACCACTCATAGGTTTATCAACTGCTACTAAAAGAATCTTCAATCTTTGCTCATTTATCAATTACCACTCAAAGGGACTATTTCCCCTACTCATTTACTAGTACCCACTGGAAGGGACACCTGCCCCTACTCGTTTATCAGTCTTTGCTAAATGGGATTGTTGCCTTTGAACATTTACTAGCACCCACTAGAAGGAGTTGCTAGCTCTGATTTGGAAGCTAGGCTTTCTAGCCCTATGGATCCACCTTTCATCCATTTTCAAACTTAGATCTATATGCCTTCTCTTCTTTCAAAATAATTGACTTCCCCAATCACCAACACCTTTAGCTATCTCTGATTTTTTATACAAAACATCACGCTCTTCACACAGACAACATCAACAACAATCACTAAGAATGCATACCAACATCATGCAACCTCTAATCAACACACTACTCTCACATGTAACACCTTAGCTCTAGCAACTCTCTTCTACACACACATATGCAACAAACAACAACTCTCTGCTACTATTCACCTCTCATGCCTCTCTTTGTTGTTGGAGCTCTGCTTTATATAATTCTACATTGATTTTTTTGAATTGGATTCTTATTATCTTGTTGTCAGATATGATGCATGAATTAATATTTTTTGCCTTTGTCCTATCAATATCAATCCTATGACTATTCACCATTTTTTTTAATATTCTACTATTGTTGTTCGAAACTCAAACTCTAGGTTCTTTGTTGTTTTCCTGCTTACTTTTGCAATTGTAGTTCTTAACAGGTTTTTGATATGGATTTCTAATTTTTAATTACTACTAACATTGGCTTAACTTGCAAAACTATCTCTTTAACAGGAAGTTCCACTGAACTGTTGTTAACATAGGTTGTCGACTCATTCATGGTGCCATTAGGCTTTAAACTCCACCAAAACTACTAGCTTTCAACTCTTCATGTCAAAGCCACAAGAGTTTTATTATGCTATTGATTGTTCATGACTCATTTCGAGCTCATGTCATTGTTGCCAAACCCTCACTACCATGCACAACAATTTTGTATAGCCCAAAAGGCCTTCGCAACCCTTTTTAATTTTAAAACCAAAACTATTGTCAAAACTATTGAATTGGTCTTTAGGCTCTTTTTCTTTGGCCCCTTACCTATTTTTCACCATACAACTATCTCTCCGTGACCATTGGCTAAGTTCCCTGAGCACTAATCCCTTTCAACCCTACATGGTCCAATTCCCTATGTTAATGACTTTGTGCCATTAGTCCCACTTTCACGCGAAGTGAGTAGCCACAAGCTGAAAAGGTCAGTGCTCCTTTGTTTCTATGCCAAAAAATCCATGGGATAGGTCCACACGCTTAGTTATATATCCCAAGGACCTCCACTACTTTATTCTCCACACCGTGAGTTCATTTCTATGCAAAATGACCCAAGGGTTCGGTCCAAGAGTTCAACCTGAAACTCTCAAACTCAAAGCTTTTTATTCCACCTCCATATTAAACCATTAGGGTCTACCCACCGAGTCGATGTGTCCATGGGGACTTCCCGTCACCCATTTCATTAGTTGTCCTTCTGCCTCTGTGGCCCAATGCCCTATTGTGGAAGCTTTCACTTGTGCTCCCTTATTGAACTTTTGGCCTCCATTCATCGAGATGAGTTAGTCAATAGGATCCGCCTGACCCACTTCTTATTAGTCACCACTATCCATCGTTAATGCTTACATGTCTTAGCGCCCATTACCTTTCGACAAATATTGTGCACCATTTAAATATTCCAGGCTATTTCCATCGAGATGATGTCATAATGACATCACCTATGCTATGCATCACCCTGTGATAGATGACACGTGTCACTTTGAAATGGCCCCTTTAGGTATCCGAAAACCTCACATCTCCCTGCCACATGTCCATGTTGATCTCGCGACTTGATGTCTCTTAAGCCAATTGTGTGTCGCCACCTGTCCTCATGGAGGAGAGAGAAAATATCCTCTGAGGGCTTGTTTTGGGACCAAATCCTTCGTTAATTTGTTTTTAGGCTTACCAAACTTTTCATTATTTTTTTGTCGGGCTGACATTCTATTGCATATGCCTGCTCTGTTATTCCTCTAGGCTATCCATCTACGAGCTGAGCTATTGGAATGGGCCTCCTCCTACTCATTTTTCGTTGGTAAGTTTCCTCACCTACCATGTCCTGACACTTACCTCCCAGTCCATCTGATATTACGTGGTGGTCTGGTTGTAGGTGTAAGAGATAATCATTCAAAACCAGAAACAATATTCTCAAGCGTAAGTGGAAGTTCTTCTTCTAATTCCTTTGGAGTTTCAATCATCCGCCTCTAATTGTAGATATGTTTCTAAAACGACAGAACTGTTAAAATTGTAGGTTTTAATCCCATACATAAATTACTTGCATATGAATTCCAAAACACATAAAATAAACAATGCGAGAGCATAACACATAAAACACATATACATAGAGATTTTCCCTTGGATCCCAAAATCGGGACTACCAGCTTGATTTTTCATTATGTTTCTTTCAATGTTACAATATATATTTATATGATGAAGCATCCAGTACCGTGGACTAAAAACCATCGCGTCTAATACCATGGACTGAAAACCATCACGTCCAAAAACATGTGCGAAAATCATGCACAAAACCATAGGTGGTTCTGCCCATCCTAACATAGGGTCCAAAACCAAAATTTTCCGGGGCACTGCCACAAACCCCATAAAGTGGGGTTATGGGTACCCCTCAAACCCCCTGTGACCCTCCCTCCACCCCTCGTTACACAATCAACGCAACGAAGGGGGGCTAAGACCCCCCTCTAACCCCCCGGTTGACTACGTGGGCTAGTCATGGAAAGAATATAACACAACCCAACAAATTTTTTTCGGAATATGCCAAAACTCCATTACCTAGGAACCAAAAGGAAAATAACACTGTTGTTCATAATCTTCTCGCATCTGCCTTTCTCCCAACCTTTATCACATTAATTCTCCACCATCAATCCTCTTCCTTTAATTTGACGGTTGGCACTTTTCCTACTCACAAACTAGCCAGGTGGTCCACTACCATTGATCAAGCCCGCTTGATCCAACGGCTGACACTTAATATCGCGTGGAATTCTTGCCAATGTTTATCAAGCCAAGAGCACGTGATAAAATTAGTTTCTTTGTGCTAAGTGTCGGCTGCTAAATGGAATTGCGTGACTATCCCAAAATACCACTTACCTCCTTGAGCCCGTGCGAAAACAACTTTTTCCTGTGAAGACCACTTTACTACTCTATTTAACTCCAACTCTTGTTTGCATGCGACTACTGTAGATCGAACGGTTCTAGGCTTTTTCGGGTTCCGTCGCGAATTTATCATACTTTTCTCCTTCCGCTATGATTTTAGTGTTTCCGCTAGGTTTAGCTATTCTCTGTGGAATTCAGAGCTTAGCTAATTAAAGCTTTGTGGTTTGAAACACATTCGATTTAACTTAAAACATAGTGAACGAGGAATTAAACATGATAACACCAGATCATTCAAAATTCTAATTTTATAGGCCAAACTAGAATTCAACAATACATATAGATATTTCAAAGGAATTCAACCTCCGAGATTTAACCTTTCATGCACAGGATATACAGATATATACAGATATTTCAATTCTTTTACAATCTAATTCTCCATAGCCAAATCCAGCCATATCCTCTTACAATAGTTCAAAACTTACATAAATACTTTACATCCAATAATCGATTCCTCAATCAATGGATCGAATCTGTTTAATCCTAGATAAATACCTAAACTGCTTGATATTCTCCTCGAGAATCTCAAAATCATTACAAAATCATTCAAATACCTATATTCTAGCTCAAATCCTATATAGAAAGATTTGTAAATTGACAGCGAAAGGATCCCACTCCTTTGCTTGTAAACTTTTTTTTGGATTTCTAGAATAAAGTGAAGCCTTTTGTCTTCAAGCCTCTTGCTCTTGCATCATTATGCCATATATGAATCCTCCAGAGTGCTTCGACCAGGGTTTTACCGTCGGATGGGCTCTACCCGCTCGGTCCCCATTGGACAGTGCAATGTTATCATGTCTTGGCATCCATCTCCCATACCTTCCCTTTATGCGCCAAGAGGGTTGTGTCATGGTGAACCCACCGGGCTACGACTGCCAGGTTGGCTACACTTATGTCCAATCACATGCGTTCCCGCTGTTGTCACATTTACTTGAAGCTTCATGTAGAGACTCTTACACCCTTCCACTGAGTTTGCATTTGAGCCGACTTTGGCTATGTGCCAAAGGCTCCACAAAACACCTTTAACTGTGCAACCTTGGACTCACCAACTTTGACTAGCTCTAACTTTTGAACAGAGAGGCCATTTTCAACCTTCCACATACCGTTGGAAATATTTTTCGGAGCTCTTTCCATATGTGTCGGTTACACCTACACTGGAGCTGAAATGCTACTCCAGAATTAGCTCCAAAGCCTTTCTACATTATAATTTCCTTTACCTTGCACTCTTTGTCATTGCCTTTTCCTTTGCTTTGTTTGTGTAGATCTTTGCCATTGGTTTTTCCATCAATCATCTTTTCCTTGGCCACCAATGACAACATTTTCACCAATGGGATTGCCTTTCCCAATCATTGCCATTGTCTTTGCCTTTTCTTTGTCTATGAAGATCTTTTCCATTGACCACCTTTTCCATTGGCTTTGTCATCAATCATCTCTTCCTTAGTCACCAATGCCAACATTTTTACCAATGCCGTTTCCTTTGCCAATCTTTTCCATTTCCTTTTCCATTAATGAAAACACACTTCTAACAGTGTTTGGTGAACATTCGCCTTGCAGTTTATGTCAATGATAATGTATAGTCTATATATGTGCATATTACACCACACACAATGCAATGAGTGGACATCATAATATCAATATCATATTATGTTACATGCACATGTTGTAGATGTTGTGACATGGGTACTTCCAACACAATCCGACGGTGCAAATCATGATTCTGCAATAAGACTCCAACCCTCTTCACCAATCAAAATGTGAATAAATATAATCTAAAAAATTAAAAAAATAAATTATGTTTGTGAGAATAATTTCGGCAAAATCACATAAACAGTCATTTGTCGACGCGTTTCGCACCAACCAGTGTGGTTCATCGTCAGGACAAGTTGAAGATCCAATGTGAGTGATAAGTTAAATAGGGACAGCAGGTCATTCCAACAGTTAAATTTTCCGAGTAACAGTTAAAGGACCTCTAACGGCTAGGTTTGACCAGGCCCATGGACCTAAATTTTATTTAATTATTTAATTTATCAATTTTTTTATCCAAAGTTAATATTATTAACTACTATATCTTTATAATATGATATTAGTTTATATTTTATTACTTTCTCATAATAGTAATATTAATATTAATAAATTAATAAATAAATAAAATAAAAATAACAATTCCTTAGTTTTAATTAAGTTCTAAATGTAAATTCTTTTTGTTTTTAGTAATAACTAGGAGTATATAATAATCATATTTACCATTATATTTATTTTAATAATTTAAATAAATAATATTTATTAAATGATATTAATATAATATTATTATTGGTAATATCAATATTATTATTAATATATTAATTAAATAAAAAAAAATTCATTATATAATATGGTTAAATATATATTATAAATAACATATATTAATAACATTTAATAATATTAATAAATATATAAACAAGTAAATATATAAATAAAAATAAAAATTATATTTTAAATAAGTTCTCCATCTAAATATTACATTTTGTTCTCCATCTAAATATTACCTTTAATAATTAAAATGGTAGGTATATAATAATAATATTTACCATTATATTATTCTAATAATTTAAATAAATAATATTTATTAGTAAGAATATTAATATTATATAATTGGTAAATAAATTAGAAATTAATATAATAATTTAACACATTGTTTAATAATAATATTAATATCAATAAATTAATATATATAAAACAAAATTGATAAATTAAATAATTAAATAAAATTTAGGTCCTTGGGCCTGGTCAAACCTAGCAGTTAGAGGTCCTTTAACCGTTACTCGGAAAATTTAACTGTTCGAATGGCCTGCTGTCCCTATTTAACTTATCGCTCAAATTGGATGTTCAACTTGCCCTGACGATGAACCACATTGGTTGGTTGGAAACGCGTCGACAAATGATTGTTTATGTGATTTGGACGAAATTATTCTCACAAACAAGATTATGGATCACAGAAGTCTGAATTCTTTAATAAAATAAATTATTTTTTTCCCTAATGTCTTATACATTGTTGGTTTTATTTTTTCTGTCAACAAAATATACTTGAAAAGTCAAGCTATTTGGATAATAATAATGTATAAGATAATGAAATGAAATATTTATTATATTTGATGTAAATAATATTATGTTTGAAGTGTGTTTGTATATTTTAACATTGCGTGTCGTTCAATATTTTGCACTCAAATAAAATATGTATACTTTTAATATCATTTTCAATTATGAGTTCAAAATTAACAAATAGTATATTAAGAAGATAAACAAATTATCTCATTTGGAAATGTAAAATCAAATTATTTTTAATTAAATGTAGTTCTGGTAATTGAAATGCATTTTTAAATATACTCAATTTAACATAATTAAAATATATTTGTATTTTTTTTAATTACAAAATATTACATAAAATAACATGTAACAATTACATAATAATAATAATATTAATATATTTATTTATCAAAATTTTCATATTATTATATTTTATAATTTAATTATTTTATATATTTAAATTTCTTTTTAAAAACTGTTTACAAGAACTTCACACATATTTGCAATGGCATGTGCCTCCGATGGATTATGATGCATTTAACATGCTCATGTATGAATTACGGTTGACAAACCATGTGTTAAGAATTCCTCTTTGACAACAGCTATGTCATTAAGATGCCTGATATTCTTTTCTTAGAATACCAAATTATATTGTGCCACTTCTCTTTACAAATAGGCATGTGAAATAACCAAAGGAAAAGACCTTAGCTAGCACATTTGCAATAATTTATTCGAGATTATGAGACTTTTATGCTACAATGTTTTACAATTCTACCAATGGAAATATAATTTTTCATAGTTCTATAAGCACATGGATGAAAAGTAGCATGCTCAAAGTCACTAGGCATGGACAACCCTGCATTTGCAAGAACGGTTATCAATTCAATGAAAAAAAGTACAAGAATATATGAAGATTTTATGTTATCAGAGTGGTTGGTGATTGTGATACAATAAATCCATTCAAAGAATACAACAATGTTCAATTCGTTTCAATGACAAATTTTGTTTCTTTTACCAGCCAAAGCAACGCCAAATCCGTAGTTTTGATCATGAACTGACAAGAACTGCATGCTAAAAGTAATTAGGCACTCACATAGTCTTTATTATGTCTACAGCATATTTCAGTCTGAATGTTTCTTTTCATAATTTCCATATATTGAATGTATTGTGTTAGACTCTTAGTCATTTTTCCATTGATTTTAGTAAAAATTAAATTAAATTACGAAGAGAATGAAGCCATTTATAATTCAACGCCCAAATAAACTAGTTGGCGAGAAACAAAATCGGGCCTATGTGGCATCGTTGTGTGTCAAAGGAGGGTCGAACCCCTGAACTCAAGTCGGTGACGACTCCATTAATTTGTCACGAGGCACGCAGTATATGCATATTGGGTCTTAGGGCTGTGTTTAAATAAATAAGAAAGGTCGTTTAAAGGAAGAGTCGTCGCCATCATTATGCAGAATTAAGCTCCATAGTCGGCATTTGGAAGAGTCAAGCGCAAAGCAGAAAATGCAAAAGAAGGGGTCCAACCTCCATTTTCCATATTTTTTTTATTCAATTTGATCTAGCTCCAATACAAAGGTGTCAAATTCAATTTTAAAATATAAATTGATTTTTAATTTAAAATATAAATTAAATATTAAAATAAACAAATATTTATATTAATTATAAAAATTAAAAACATACGAATGCAATCTCGAACATAAAAATTATTAAAAATTTAACTTCAATTAATTATATTTAAATTGATTTAATAAATTTATTAAAAAATTAATTCCATGGCCATAAATATTTCACTTCAATTAATTATATTAAAAATATTAATTCCATGGCCATAAACATTGTTTTCTTTCTTTAGGAGACAACTCAAATCCAGTATCAGCAAAAACTTTGGGCGTGTACCAATCGAATTGGCAAACAAATCCTTTGAGTGCCCAATTCGACTAACGACGCTGTCAAAGACAAGGAAGGTGATACCTTCGCTTGGAACGTCATTCTCTATAAGCGTTATCAACATCTGAAAAGTCGTATTATTTAGGCTGCTTTGCACGCAGAAGAAATCCTGCAATAGATTTCAAAAACTAGCATTTCAAAATAAGTAAAGAATACAAATAAGAAGTAAAGGTAAGACGTCTCCAAACGATCCAAAATTTTAGAGGATACAAATAACACAAAAAGGTAAAATATCTCGAGAGGTTTCAATTTGTGATATATTTGTTGAGAACACTGAACCAGAATTCTAGTATTTTGAGAAAAGAAATTATAAAACGCCTCGGCAATCTCGTATCATTAAATATTATTTTCAGGATTAACTACATGGAATATGCTCAATTGTCAGTTAGTCTTTATAAAGATATGAAAAATAACCCTCTTACATTATAGAACATGTATAACTTATTGTTACCTTGGCATATTTGTCTCTTGTATCGGTGGAAATGTTGTAAACAATCCTCTTAAAGGGTTTTGAAAAAAGGCAATAAAATTATAAGAAGAAATATAAAAGATGGTAACACATGCCAATGATTGAATTAGGCTTAGCAATAAATTTGGGAAAATACACTAGAAGTTTGATGGTCACTTCTAGGAAAAAGTAGCCTAACCTTCCGACCAATAACAAACCCGACCCTGACCTCGACTAGCCAGAGGTCGGGCCTTGAGGCTAAGCCATAGCGAAGGCAGAGAGAGACCCCAATATCGACTTGGAGTGGGCCCCGTAGTGTCACGCCCACGAGCTGAGCGTTTGTGATGTGTGACGGGGCGGTTACGAAATCTCCATTAAAGGCGACAAGTGGGGTGTTCGGTTAAACGCACTTGGGCAAATGTGTGACGATGAGTTGTGATGTCAAGTTGCGATGAGCCCACAAGAGAGTTGAAAAACTGAAAATCAGAAAATCGGCTAAGTATGGGAACGTGTGATGAGTTTATAAGAGGTGTTGAAAAACAGATGAGTCGGTGGGCCTAAGAGCGAAGCGACAAGTTGGGTCAACAGATGCTACTCTTCATATTTTATTAGGTGAATTATATAGTTGGCTTGAGTAGGCTGACCCACCTTAACTCTTGGGAGAGGCGTATATATTGAATACGACTTGGAGGAGTAAAGGCAGAGGAAATTAAAGCAAGTTTGAGCTACAATCATAACTTGGACGAGCAAACAAGAGAAAGGTGAACGAGAAGAAAGTCCAGGCGGATTGAGGGTCGTAGCACTTGGCCAAAAACCAGAAAAAAGAACCGAGTTGCAGGCAGAGTTCGGGTGCGATGAGTTCATCTGGGCATTGCTACACGACGAGTTGCAGCAAGCCAAGAAGACAAAACTGCGAAGGAGTTGCGGGCAGTATAGTTCGAGCTAGTTGCTGGATGAGTGGATCGAGCGAGTACTCAGACCCATAGACAAGCTGGGTGACACGGTGGTGTGTGCTCTACCCACAGACGAGCTGACACAATACGGGCATGCCAACATGACAAGTTGACCCATTGGGTGCTCCTACACAAAGGGTTGAACAACAAAATGGTGAATGACGTTTTAACAGTGAAATGAGGTGCGGGTGAACAGGCGTGGCATGGGACATCGTGGGCGCCCTGTTGAGCGATGAGTTGAGGTAGGTGACCCGGGCGTGGGCACTCCTGCCCGAACGTTGCACGAGTTGGAACAAGGATGGACAAGGCTGAACGAAGGGCGACCCGGGGTTGGGCAAACCTGAACGACAGGCTGAGTTGGAGTTTTCCCAGCTTTGTGAAGGTGAACTTGGGGTTGCCTAGCAAACGTTGTGAATGTAAAAATACTTGTAAATTTATATTGTTGTTATCATTTGGGCAAACTCTAACCAGGGAGTTGCCCCTCCCTTTAAAAATAAGATTTATCCATTGCGCATATTTATGATAATGATGATGAATGCTTAGTGTAATTGAAGAAAAATAACTAAGTGTTGAATCTCAAGTGTAGCCCATACTCATTAGTATTGGTGAAAAGAAATTGGGTAGCAGTGCCGCACCTACCTATGTGTGGTTGAAAGATCACTACCAGGATAGGGGCATGACAAGTGGTATCAGAGCTATTTGGAGGAAGTGATACAACTGCACTTCATGACAGTTGGTATCAAAAGGCTTTGCAGATTGAAGCGAAAGCCTCATGATAGTTGATATTGGGTTTTGAGGCTATTGACTGTTGAGGTTAAAGAAGGTACTGAATACTTGTCAAACAGATGAAGATGGTTGAAAGAGCATTTCAAAAACTTGAAGACATAGTAGAATATTGGAAAAGACAAAACGCAGATATGAAGCTCTTGTACGAGAGTGGGAACTCTTGATACATATGGGAGTTAGGATAGTGGACATGCAGAAGGACTTGAATGATATCCATGGAAGGATTGTTGAACTCAATGAACTTGATGAGAAGATATGACAAGTGATTGTAGACTCCATGAACTCATGGATGAGCAAGTTCGATTAAGGGATAAGAGCACCATGGCGTAAGAAAAAATCAAGGGACTTAAGGATGAAATTAAAAGGGACTGTCTTGGTTGAAAGCCCGTTGTGATAGAGAAACATGAGCTCGATTACATTCACAGATTTGGGGACTATCACCGAAACATGAAGAAAGATGTTCGAAGGATTGGGTCACTTCGGAT
Organism: Pinus taeda; assembly: GCA_000404065.3. NCBI lineage: Eukaryota > Viridiplantae > Streptophyta > Pinopsida > Pinales > Pinaceae > Pinus > Pinus taeda. The sequence continues at coordinate 40,884 of APFE031355086.1, read as the reverse complement.
GGAAGGAGTCAATGTGTGCTTGATAGGTACACTTAAGCAAGAAGCGATGGAGGAAAAGCTTGAAGGAACTCAAGCTGAGTTAGGATCGAGTTGCTTAGATGAACCGAACAAGGAGCTGAAATACCTTAAGAAGGAAGTTAGGTCGAAGCATAAGTGAGATGACTCTTTTTAGGTCAAATTATTGAAGAATGTTGCAGAAGTAAGGCACAAGATCAAGCCTAGAGAGGATGGTGATGCCTTGAAGCTGAGTTTTGTGCAGGTAACCGTACGTGGCAAGAATTTTTCTACATTGGTGGACACAGGGGCTACTCATAGCTTCCTTACCAGGAAAGCAACAAAATATTTTGGGAAGAAAGTTGAAGTGGGAAGAGAGTCAAGTGCTTTCAAAGCAATCAACTCTACCATGAAAGTTGTGACTAGTGTATTGAAGGACACTGCAGTGAGAGTGAGTTCATGGTTTGGAAAGTTGGATTTGAGAGTTGTTGACTTGGATGATCATACTATGATTCTGGGACAAGACTTTCTAAAGGCTTCACAAGCCATACCAATGGTGGAATGAGACATTCTCTTGATTACAGGTGAAGGAAAAACTATCTTGGTTCCGATGAATAGAAGGAGTTGCTTGGGGTATAGACCAAGGATTGCTTCTATGACTTTGTATTGAAAATATCTGAATGTGAAGCATGATTATGTGGAGAAAAGAGGACTTGGATGTATGACTCAAACAATGAAGGAATAGAAATTAGCTGACTTTGTTGCGAGAGCTAGAAGGAAAGATGAGGGTGGAAAGGCAGTTTCAAACATCCTGAAACACATGACAGGTGCATCTTCTACGGAGGATCTTCACCATGGAGTTGCAGATGAAGGGAGTTTGAAGACGTATTCAAAGCCAGTGGTTGGAGAAGATTATGCAGGTAGAGATCCGGCTGGCATAGTGGATTTTTGCAGGTATGCCATGGGCATATATGACTTTCACTTGACGAAGGAAAAGCTTGAAAAGCTTGGTTGTACACATGAGGAGGTTGAAGCTGTGCACAAGTACTTGAGGAAGTAGTATCAATCAGATACATGGGTGGATGAGATTCGGGGAGGGAACTTCTTGGCCCTTCTTTCTAAATAAACAACCTTGGAGATAGGTGTGTGCAGGTCCTTGTTATCTAGGAGGATTGCACCACCCTTACAAGGGGCCTTGGGGATGAGGCTTCTTTCTCTGACAAGTTGATGACGCTTGGATGTATGTGCTTGTATGACAATACATTGGCATTAACATCATGGGAAGCATGTTGCATACGGGATGATGGGCTATGTCATGGGCCTGAGCATGGCTAATTTTTACACTTGGATGATTCTTAGTCAAGTTGATATTGTGACAGGATGCTGAGAAACAACCAACGGTGACCTGAGGAGGTACATTCTCATGGGTTGAGTATTACGTGTAGAAATTCCCACTGTAGATCAACAAATTATGCAATATACTAGAGAAAAATACAAGATCTACTTCTACAACAAACTTGTAGAAGCTTAATCGATTTTGACCAAGATCAAATAGAACACATATAACTGAGAATGAGAAAGAAGTCACACATGAACACAAAAGAATACTCTGGGGAAAGCCTCAGCTAAAAACTCCGATCTTTTTATTATCATACAAGTGGAAATATGTTCAAATTACATAAAGAATCAACTCACAAGCTATCCTGCTCTCAATACAATCCAACAATACAACTCACAGACTGAATAGACACAAGATATGCCTTCCCTCAGCCCTCGAAGCCTTCCATTTCCTTGCACAGTTCTCCTTGGGGTCCAATGCTACCACTTGCATGAATTGGCCTCATCACACACTCATCAAACCCAAAAGTAATTGTGCAATCTCCAAGGAATGAACTCCTTCTGCATGCAAGAGATATCCTCCATGGAATATCCCTGCCACTGATAGTACGCTGTCCCATCATCTGATCTCAACTAGGTGTCTATCTGAACTGACATGCATGAGTTATTTATGAGAGAATATTCAGTTATCTGAAGTGCAGCAGTTACATGCATGCATGCATTAACTAACTGAACTCACAGTTAGTTCAACAAACAGTTTGAACTAATCTAACTAGACCTAACTAAGTTAACTAAGCTAACTAATTACAACTCAAAGTAAAACTCATCCTGATCTCCTTTAATCAAGGGATAACTTCCTCAATCAATGGAGAAATTGTTGCATGTCTTCACATAGACTTCATGTTTGATTTTCTACAACTAATTAACTCAAGATGAATTAATTAATTATTTTACAAACAACTACTAAGATCAAATTCGAATTTTAATTCTCAATTTTAGTTTAGGGTCTAACTAAAATTGGAATGTATCCCAAAATGTTATTTATAACAGTGCTAATTTTAGTACTTCTATTTTTAGCATTTCTTGTTTCTATTTTCAACACTCCCTCTCAACAACAAAGGGATTATCAGTAACCCCAATCCTGTCTCTGTGGAACTCGAACTTGCATTTTGACAATACTTTAGTCAAAACGTTTGCATCCTGTTCCTTGGTTGAAACATACAACAACAACATGATCCTCTTGACCACATAGTCTCAAAGATGGTGATATCGGATATCAATGTGCTTGGACCTGTCATGAAAAACTGGATTCTCAGAGAGTTTGATACAACTCTGATTATCACATTAGATCACAATTGGATCCATCCTTTGACCAAACAATCCCTCTAGAATCTTCCACATCCAAATGGCCTCACATGCTGCCTGACTGGCAGCCATGTATTCAGCCTCTGCTGAGCTAAGTGCAACTAACCTCTGTTTCTTGTTGTACCAGGAAACTGTCGTTGAACCAAGGTTGAAGATTCCACCAGAAGTGCTCTTCCAGTTTGATGGACTCCCTACCCAATCTGCATCTGTAAAGCCCTGAAGGATCACTCCCTCTATTCGTCTGTATCACAATCCATACTAAAATGTGCCTCTGAGGTATCTTAGCACATGCTTTTTTTCCTTCCAAAACAACTTGGTAGGTTGAACCATAGCTTGACTTAGTTGGTTCACCGCAAAGCATAAGTCTAGTCATTTGTTCACTAGATACATCAGTGAACCCAAAAGCTGCCGATAAACAGTAGCAGCTACTACCTCACCTAAAGTAGCATCCTCCTTCCTCTAGTTCCCAGCTAGAGGAGTCTGCATGGGATTGCACTTCTCCATGTGGAAGTGCCTGAGTATCTCATTGACATACTTGCCTTGAGACGCAAATACTTCCCCATCTTTATGCCACACTTCCATGCCTAGAAAGTAGTGCATAAGACCCATGTCTTTCATCTCGAACTCTCTTGCAAGGTCCTCCTTGCAAGACTTGATTAACTGATCATCACCTACCCAATCAAGGAGGAAGATATCATTAGATCAGAATCGAGGAAGATATTGCAAAAACTGCTTTCAGGACACGTTATGGTCATTATGAATTTGTGATTTTACCTTTTGGGCTAACTAATGCCCTAGCTACCTTCATGTGTCTCATGAATAACATTTTTCATCAGTTCTTAGATAAATTTGTACTAATCTTCATCGATGACATACTAATCTACTCTCAGAATATGGAGGAGCATAAGGAACATCTCCACATTGTACTGCAGGTCCTAAGAGAACATCAACTATACGCTAAGTACAGTAAATGTGCCTTCTTTAAGGCACAGATCCAATACTTAAGAAACGTCATCACCAAGGATAGAATTGTGGTTGGTCCGAAAAATATAAGAACCATTATGGAGTGGCCAGTGCTAAAGGATGTCGCTGATATAAGATCATTTATGGGCCTGGCTGGTTACTACGGAATGTTTGTGGAGGGATTCTCTAGAATGACATATCCTAGTACTTCCTTACAAAATAAAGGAAGAACTTTCAAGTGGACCCCTAATTGTCAAAGGAACTCTGATAAAGTCAAGTATCTTCTTACCACTGCACCCATTCTGAGCATTGCTGATCCCAACAAGGAATATGTGGTTTGTACGGATGCTAGTAAGGAGGGAGTGGGTGGCGTACTCATGAAAGAAGGCAGGGTGGTGGCTTTTGAATCTAGAAAACTGAAAGAATATGAACAAAAATATTCAGCATATGATTTAGAATTGACAACGGTCATTCATGCCTTAAAAATGTGGCAACATTACCTATTAGGTAGGAGCTTTTTATTAATGACTGACCACCATAGTCTGATTAATTATTTCAAGCAAAAAACTTTAAATGCTAGGCAAGCTCATTGAGCAGACTTCCTAAGTGAATTTGATTTCAAAATTAAACACATAAGAGGGAAGGAAAATCGAGTGGTAGATGCTTTAAGTCGAAGGGTACGCAGTTTATATGAAATTTCTTTTAGTGAATCACAATTTTTTTTTTTGAGTAAATTCAAGAATCGGCCATGCAGGATTCTACGTATAGACAATTATGGTAGAAAGAAAAAATTTCTAACAACCATGAACAACAACTGGGTTATGAAATAATTGCAGAAAATTTACTAGTTTATATTAAACGAATATATGTGCCCAATCAGAAGCATCTCAAAAATTTAGTTTTGGATGAATATCACAAGATTCCTTAAGCAGGTCATCCTGGATACCAAAAGATGATTTCTGCCCTGTGGAAGGAATTTTTTTGGTCTGGTATGAAGAAGGAAGTGGCTGAATATTTAGCCAAATTCTTAGAATGCCAGCAAGTGAAAGCTGAGCATCAACATCTAGTAGGGTTACTCCACCCTCTACCTATTCCAGAATGGAAATGGGAAACTATATCTATTGATTTTATTACCAGGCTGTCCAAATTAAGGAAGCAAAATGACTCCATCATGGTGGTGGTGGACAAATTGAGCAAATCTACTCATTTCATACATGTTCAATCAGCTTATAGAGTAGTCCAAATTGCTAATATTTTTATGCAATTTTTTTTTTTAACTACATGGAATCCCTAAGATGATTATTTCTGACCAAGATGTAAAATTTGCATCAACCTTCTGGTAAGCCCTCTTTGAGGGATTGGGCACACAAGTACACTTCAGTATAGCTTACCATCCGCAAACGAACAGGAAAACTAAAAGGATGAACCAAGTTGTTGAAGACATGTTACAAGTATATGTAATGCAACAACCCACAAAATGGGAAGATTATTTACTTGGTGAAGTTCGCATATAAAAACAGGTACCATGCATCCCTTCAGATGAGCCCCTTTGAAGTTTTATATGGACATAAGTGTAGGACACCTTTAAGTTGGAGTGGACCAGAGGACAAACTATTACTAGGGCTGGACATATTGGAGGAAATGGAATAAATGGTGAAAAATGTATAGATTAATTTAAAGGATGTTTAGGACCGCAAAAATAACTTTGCCGATCGGAAGAGAAGTTTCCGAGAATTCCAGGTAGGAGATCATGTCTACATTCGAGTGCAAGCCAAGAAAAACACCTTACAATGGGCCGGGTACGCTAAACTGGCACCCCGATATTGCGTGCCATTTCAAATCTTGGCTCGAATAGGATTAGTGGCTTATCAACTTGCCTTAACCAGTCATATTCGAGTACACAACATCTTTCATGTCTCTCTACTTAAGAAATATGTATATGATGCTAAACACATAATCCAATGGCAAGATATCCAGGTAAGGTATATAAATATGTGTAGATATACTTTACAAATGTGTTTAATAACTATTTAGTGACTTAACATTTTTGTTGCAATGCTTAGATCGAACCGGAAGGCGAGTTCTTGGTCAAACCTCTGGTTATACTAGATCAGAGAGAAGTAACGCTACGGAAATGAGTTATCACCTAGGTTAAAATGCAGTGGCAGCACAACAGGCCGGGAGAGGCCACCTAGGAAGATGAACAGGTCATGAGAGAAAACTTTCCAAGTTTATTTGCAGGAGGAGAATATTGGGACGATGTTCCATTTTAGGTGGGGGGAGATGTAATATCCCCCATTAATGTAAATATTTATTTTAATTTTACTGCAACCAAATAGACTATTACTATTTGTTTGAATTATAAACTATTTTTGGAATTCAGTTATTAAAGGATAATAATTTACAGTTATGGGTAAATACTATTCTTTTTTTTACTAGGTAATTAGTTATGGAAATAATTATATGTTCCGAAACTAAATCCTAGAGTATATTACAGAAAATGATCAAGAGGATGGGGATCTGAGATCAAGAACAAAATTAAAGGTTGTGTTGAAGGGTCAGATAGTCTGAGAAGGCTATGTCTGGTAAGGATCAAATAGCCAGTAGACATTTAATCTCTGAGAAAGAGAACTTGTGAGGCCAGGAGTAGCAAGGGGGGAAGATTGACCAAATATGGTAATCTCAGGAAGGGAGGAATAAAGTGTAGATATTGATTTTTGAATCAATTCAGAGCAGCATAAATAGATACGTAAAAAAAAGAAAATCTCTTGTATAAGTTATTTTTTTGCATTCTAGCTTATATGTTAAGGTTGTGTTAATAAATAATGACTATAAGTGATTGCTGAAAACTTATCGACAGGGTCTTTGTTATTTTAAAGTATGGCATGAATATCTTAGTATCATTTTCATTTCTGAATCATTTCATTGAAGAATAAAGCAAAGTAAAGATAGAGAAACTAGAATAAAATCCTCTATGTAACTATAGAGGAACTATACAGAGAAGCTTCTCTTTATTAATACTTCAAGATGATTACAGACTTGACTCACCCTTTGCACTCAGTTGCAATGGTCCACGCACTTAGTTGCAGACTACTAGGCCTCTGTGCACTCAGCTGCAGAGCCTCTTCCTACGCTACGACCCAAAAATAGACTCTACACTTCAGAGCTATGTCGCATACATCTGCATTATTCCATCATAGATTTGGTTCAATGCCTTTGACTACTTAGAGCTTTGCTCTATTTATAGAATCCCATGGTTTGTAGACCATGGGTAGATCTTCTACAACCAACATTACATTATAAAAATAAGGATGGACAACCTTATGAATCTGTAACAACTACACACTCCACGCCCACAAAATGCGGATTCTTGTCATTGGAATTACAAAATCGCACCAAAATCTAGGCTCTAAGCCCCAAAACTGCCCTTGGGTGATCCCGCGCCTAATAGGCCCCCAATACAAACATCGTGACTCACCCTTGAGTCACTCTGCAGGTGCAAAGATCTTAGCGTGAAGACCTCCCAACTCTGATTGGATCGCTGCAAGTTTGACACTCAGTTGCAGTGGTCCACGCACTTAGCTGCAGACTACTAGGCCTCTGTGCACTCAGCTACAGAGCCTCTTCCTACGCTACGACCCAAAAATAGACTCTACACTTCAGAGCTATGTCGCATACATCTGCATTATTCCATCATAGATTTGGTTCAATGCCTTTGACTACTTAGAGCTTTGCTCTAATTATAGAATCCCATGGTCTGTAGACCATGGGTAGATCTTCTACAACCAACATTACATTATAAAAATAAGGATGGACAACCTTATGAATCCTTAACAACTACACACTCCACGCCCACAAAATGCAGAGTATTGTCATTGGAATTACAAAATCGCACCAAAATCTAGGCTCTAAGCCCCAAAACTGCCCTTGGGTGATCCCGCGCCTAATAGGCCCCCAACACAAACATTGTGACTCACCCTTGAGTCACTCTGCAGGTGCAAAGATCTTAGCGTGAAGACCTCCCAACTCTGATTGGATCACTGCAAGTTCGACATCACACTGAGCGACTGCCTGCTGGACTTCCTCTACACATTGTTCGGTGATTGCTGTTATTGAACTGCTACCCTGAATCCTCTCCTGATTTGCTTGCAGTTGCGTGAGCTTTGCTTCAATGGAGGCTATAATGGTATACGTCTCATTGATCCACGACTGTAGGTGTGCTTTCAAAACTGCCTATTTACGCTAAGCGACATCCACCTGCTCCTTGAGCACCTTCGCCCGCTGCATCCTTGCAAGCCTCTGTGTAAGGGAAACGGTCTTCATGGTCCCTTTTACCTCATCATATCTATGTTGCAGCTCGCACACCTCTGTCTCTAAGAGTTCTATGTTTGGGTCCTCCTACAGGGTGGTGAGGACCTTGAATGACTGCTCGAATAGCTTCATGCAGTCTATCACTGCATTGTCAACTACCGCCATTGATGTTGTGATCGTGGTGGTACAATGTTGTCTGACCTCCGGCGGGGTTGAAGGTTGAACCTTCAACTGTAGTTTTTCTTTCTGCAGGTTCACCTCCAGCTGAACCTTGGCCATTCTACTCTTACATCATGCATCCTTGTGGCTAACTTTCGGATGCCTGCCTCCACCAGTTTCTCTGCTTGGATGGCCAACTCCAGGACCATTTGGTAGGCTTCCTCCATAACCTTCACTACCTTTTTGTTCTGCTTCACTGCCTCATTGCGCTACAGGCTCAACTACTCAATGTTGATGCGTTGCTTGCTCATTACCTGTAGAGCGCGACTCTCCTTGACCTGAAGTTTTGCGGTGACTCCATCCTGCAAAACATAGATCATCTACCGAGGGAGCGCAACCATGTGTAACCTGACCCCTTTCAAATTGCTAACCATATTCCTGTTGGCCTCATTCTCTGCGATGAATGCTCCATCTAGTAGCACTATTGTGTTGGTCATCTTGGTGCGCAACATTTCTTCGGCAGCTGAAGTGCCGACTGCGAGGCTGGTGGACACTATGTTAGCTTATGGAGTGAACACTTGCAACTCCTGTATTTGTGTCTGGAGAGCCCCCAATACCAACTGGTGTTGTTCTTGAAACTGCTGGAGTGCCTCCATGGTGACATCTCTCACTGTTTCACTAATATCATGCAAGTCCCCTTCAATAAGGGTGATAGGGTCAAAAGATATCTTTGAGGCCTTTGTTTTCTTTCACGACCCTACCTCCTCTCATGGTCACGGAGGCTTGAGATGGGTGGACGTTGTCTGTGGGTTCGTGCCACCGTGTTCTTTGTTTGTCTCTAGTTTGGGCGAAGTTGACTTCTATCCTTCGCGCTCTTCTTATGTTGTTTTCTACTGTTGTTTTGCTAACTTCACAACATCGTGTGCTACCTGAGCCTTAGTCACTGCTTCTTTCCTGCACTTTTCTGCCAGCTGCGTCATTCATAGTTTTGTCTCTTCCTTCCTCCGCTACGCGAGGACCTTATAGGTTTCCACCGCGGAGTCAGCTGGAGTGTGCCACTTCGGTGGCTAAGACTCAAGGACCGTTAAAATTACATCATCGGTTGCTAAGTATGGTAACTCATGCCACGTCTTCATAGGGTCCTTTTGCACCCTGATGAAGACATGGTGGAAGTCTTCTTTGAATTCTACAAATCTCTGTAGACTATTGTAGGCGGTGGGCAATAACTGTGGCTTGTGATTGATCCCCATCATGATGTTCATCTCCATGAGCACCCAAAATAGCTTGCTCTCTCTGATCCATTGTGTGTCCCTGGTCGCTCATAGCAAAGCATACTTCGCTGCCTCTAGAAGGCCCTGTGTGATTGACGAGAACTGGCTATCTTTGGGCAACTCCCATGCCACTAGTACTATCAACAACAGGAGCCACACGTAATGAAATGTTTTTCCCTGCTCTTGTTCCTCGTGGTAGCTCGCAAGGAAATCACCGCATAGATAGTTTGCCCAGTTGAATTGGACCCCTTCTACGCATTGCCCTGCTAGTGCAACCACTGGCACGGGCACCTCATCTGCGCGACACTTTTGCATCACCTTCCCTACCAATATCTATGTTGCAACCTTGACTGCAAGTTTGTTGATGCTGGAGATGGAATACCCTTGCTTCTTCTTCTCCAACTTAAACTTATTTTTCATTGCCTCCGTGAGGGCCAAATCACTACCTTTTCCCTCTGAAATATTTTTTGGATCCTCCCCTGCAGAAGGGAGTCGTGTAATTCAGTGAACCAGATGGTCTGTGATGCAGATGGGCTCCTCCAGCCACAAGCACCCATCATGCACCAAGCAAAGCAGCTACTTGATGACAAAAATGGTCATTGGGATGCGGTGGTAATGCGACACCCAGAGTAGGTTTAGCAACCCTGCTTTCTCAACACCTCTAAGCCATCTGCACGGCTCCAACTCTATCATTCTAACTAGCACATCTATCTTCTGTCTCATTATCTTCGTAGTCTCTAAATGTGAGAACTTCTCATGGTCCGCGAAGTCTTAATCTTCAAATTTCAACATGGGAACCCGTCCCAAGTGTGCTCCTTCAAACATAATATCGTCTGGGAGCAGGGGAGTTTGTAAAGAGATCTTGCTCTCATCTATATCCTTTGGAACCTTAGCTTTACCCTTTCATGGAGGAACATATTCCAGCAGCCTGGTGATAGGGTCCACGCCTTGGGTTTCGACTTCCATCTCTACATCCTCCTCCTCTACTAGGGTTTCTTCAAACTCTTCCTCCTCATCGGCCTCCAAATTAATGGCCTTCCCCTTTTCCTCCAGTGTGAGCTTGGTTCTTAGTGGATTTCTGGGTGAGACGCGCACTGGTATCATGGCCTACTTGTCCTTCTTAGGTCTCGGCGTGCACGATGATTTAGGGACCTCAGCGATTATTGTGGCACTCTCTAGGGCTACTACTTCTGTTATTTCCTATGCGACTTCCTCGGCTGTCACTACTCCTGTGTCAATGGCTTCTTCGGGTGTTGACATAGTGCTATTCCATAGTTCTCTCAGTGTCTTTGGTAATTTCTCAAACAATGAATTCTCTTTCAAAATATCGAATAAGTCTCGGTTCATGAATACCTGAGCGCGCAACAACTCAGTTCTCAAATTACCAAGTGTTGTTTGCTAGACAACCACTTGTAATTTATAGTGCCTATGACACTTCGATACTACACACAGTCTTGACATCACATAGTTCTTTGGTAGAGTAGTTTATAGTCCCCCACCTCGTTTTAGCTGCCTAGAGTTCTAAGATTGTGCTTTGGTTAGCTAGTTAGGTGGTCAGGCCACCTGTGTATGGCTTCAAATGACTGCCATTCACTTTTCCTAGGAAGAGTTCTCCATTTAACTTGACCAACTATACCACGCCTTCGTTAGTAATTTCCTTAATAATATACGGCCCTAACTAGTGCATACTGAGCTTTCCTAGGAATTTATCAAACTTACAATCATACAACAAAACCAGATCGTTTACCTTGAATGTGCATAGCTTGATGTGTCAGTCGTGCCATGCCTTTTCGCATTGCTTTTGGACCTTCTAGTGGAATCCAACTAAAAATCATTCTTCTTCGAGCTCTTCCAGCTGTTCAAGCCTCTCCTCCAGGGCTCCGCGATTCGTCATACCTGTGAGCGCTGCTATGCACAAACTAGGCACGATGTATTCCATAGGCATTCCATAGACAAGCCTAAAAGGTGTCTGTCCCATCAGTTTCTTGCATGTTGCTCGATAAACCCATAACACTACAGGTATGCGTAGGTCCCAATCACTTTGTTGCGCATTGCATACCTTGGTCAGCATGGTTTCTAGTACTTTGTTGAATGCTGCTACGTAGTTTCTCTTCCTACATAATGTCTTTCCAACATTAAGATCCATCTGCAAGTTTGAACCCTAACACATGCTTATTGACTAGGTATTTTAGCGCGGGGTACATGAACCTCTGTGCAGGTTGGGGCTTTCCTCCATAGGCTTATGTCTATTTGGCTAGATGCATGCGTAGATCATCCTGCCCATCATACTTGTCTGTCAATCGCATCTTAGGATTCCCAAATCGTGTGTGCATCATTTTCCTACATTTGTACCAATAATTAAAGCTTCCTTTGTGTGTACGCCACCATCTTGCAGGTGTACTGCACAGTACCTATTCCAAGGCTTGGAAGCATTGCTTTTCCAGTATCTCCCTTTCAAATGCATCCAAGAAGGTATCTACCTCATTTAGACCATCATAAGCAGGCAGATCTTTGACTTTTGTCGACACGCAGCGTAATGACCGGGTCATTATGTTACAATTCATCGTAGTTACTTCGTGTAATCGATTATGCCATCGTTCTACTTCTTCATCGGAATCTAAAGTGTAGGAACTCTCGTGCTCCCATGTAATCCATCCATCCATGGTGGGATTTACCCAGACTTGGTCTCACGATGTTATCTTATAGATACAGTCCAGATCATCATCACTCTCATAGTCACAGACTGGCTCCGTATCACGCAATCCTTCAATAGGGTCCAGGGGTATAATTACTCGCAATGACTTCTTTTCAAAGATCATTTTTAGCTTTTTCAGATTAATTACCCCATTCATATCAGTGGCCTAGTCAATTCTTAGGAGCGTGGGGTAGGGATTGCTGTCATCAACCATATCTGTCACTTCAAAATCTGCTAGCGCGCTTGCTCCCTCAATATCCACAGTTACTCCCTGCAATCACCCCATGGGTATTTTTTTCTCCTCATTTGCCATTCTCAGCTAAGTCAGAGACCATTGCAGTGCAAGTCTCCCCATTCGCTCCTATATCTGTTTCGGTAAAAAATTTGTATCTGATCCAAAATCCAGAATGACTTGGTCCATCTCGTATTCTCCAATCTGCGTGGTTAGTCTCATTTCACAGTCTGTCCTTGTCTTATGCTTTTCGATCTTGTGGACTACACATGGTTCACCCGGCGCGGTCCCAGCGCATCTATTGGTAAGTTCTTGTAGCCATTTCACAACCTTATTGTCGCACAGTAGCTTCATACAGGTTTCCAGGAATGTTATTAGCATGGATGGGTCAATTTCTGGCTCCTGTTTATCTTTACTTCCTAACATGGATGCCTCAACGGAGCTCTTCTTAGCTTCCATGAAGGTTTCCTAAGCACACTCCAAATCAAACTCGACCTCTTTTGTCGGGGCTTTGTGAACCCATGTACTATCTTCTAGTTGTTCTCCTTTACCATCTCCCATCGCGATTCCACTTCGGAGCACAATATTTATGTTCAGATCTTCCTCGCGCAGCTCAGGCCTCTTCATCTGCAGGTTCTGAGTCGGGGGAGGGGGTAGCATTCCTTTGTCATGTATCCTAGTTATCAGCGTACGACAATCTTTTGTTTCATGATCAAACAACGTGCAATACTTGCATGACGGGCACATTGGATTCATGCAATCATGAGCATAGTGTCCTAGCCCTCCGCAATTGTAGCAAATCAACTATCAGCAACCTCTACTAGGTCCTCCTCCACCTCGGCCTCATCCGCACCCCTGAAATCTTGTCTGTGCCATTCCTGCATTCTAGTCAAGGGGCTGTGTTTTAGACTAAACACTGTAGGCAGGCCTTCTATCCATCATCAACTCATAGCTTTTGCAAGTTCGCTCGTCATGACCCACTGATGTACAAAAGTTGTAGAACAACTGTAGCGAAGTTTGCATATACTTCTGTAACAAATCACAATTGTCTGTGGCATGTTTTTTGGCTATTTGGAAGATTGCGCACCACAAATCAGATGTGCGCTAGGTCGTGCCTGAGATTCCGTCCTTAAAGGCATTGGTCCTCCTCTTGCAAGGTAATTTGTAAAAACTGGGCAGTGGTCTTTCTCATGACCCTGACTCTTGCATTTTACACGCCATAGTTCTTCACGCACTTTTGGTCGAACCGTCCTGTCCTGCTTCAAACTTTGCATCTCAAGGCACAGATTCTTCAGCTACATGTGGATCTGATGAACTCCTAGGTTATGATCCTACATTGGGGTCTCATGTAGCCTCATAGCAATCTCTAAGGCCTCTGCCAGAGTTGATATCTTCTGCTACGATAGCACACTCCTTAAATGTGGTAGTAGCGAAGCTACAAACAACTTGCGATGTTGTCCATTTGTCAGATTCATATTGGATTCGCGGATCATACATTTCAGCATCTGATCTAGTTGCAAGGTAGTCTCACCTAGTAGCATTGTGATCTCTTTAAATCCCATGATCGACTGCGCTTCAGATTTAGGCCTACTAAATTCTCTATTTAGCATTGTTTGGATATCTGCGATTCGCATTTGGGTTATCGTTGGAGTACTTAATATACCAGGTCAGTGTGCGATCCTGTAGGGCACTAACCAGCATTTCTTTCTTTATATGGTCATCTGTAACACCTTGCACTTCCCATACAACCCTTACAATGAACTAGAATTGGTCCGGATCTTTGTTTCCCAAACCTTTGAACACAGATAACTTCACTGTGTTCACCATACTGAATCGCAGTGGTGGTGGAGGTGGTACGGGTGAAGATGGAGGTGATGTAGGTGAAGCCGGTGGTGGTGTGGGTGGAGGTGGTATTTACAAAATTCTTTGTCTTATCAGTTGAATAACACTTCGCAAAGAGACCTTCGGGAGCTCTTCCTTGTCTCCTCGCGGAGGTGAAATCAAGGGGCTATTTTCCAGACACTTTTTTCCTTCATTCCTGTAAAATTTTCCGCTTCACGTAGCCTCGAACATCAAGGTAACTACATAACCCACTTTTCACACAACAACATTTTAATCCAAGTATCAAAGCCTTTATGTACTTACATCGCGGTCCTTTGAGAAAGCGTCGCTCTACCTCATTGTAGCTAACTGAGGTGTCAACCGCGAACTCATTAACGAATCCTCTGATAATACGATCGAGCCAATGATCGATGATGTGCGTGATCTTATCCCTCGATGCTTCCAATATCCACACTAGCTCTAGGGTCCACACAATAGGATCGTCAAGTTTTTGCCTTCCTTATCTATCTACTAGCTTCGCGATCGACTCGTATAGCTCAGTAGGGAAGGACGTGAAAAAGATTTCATGGATCTCCATATACAAGTAGATGTTTATCCACTCTTATTTTGATAGTCGTGGGTTTCTGTTCTCCTACGCTGTGAACTCGTGAATTCTTTTGTCCAACCAGCCTTTAACTTCTTTCTTAGTTGGATTCCTATGATATGACATCACACATCTCTCATGCAGATTACGGTCCCGACAACAGAACCATTTGTTGTCTTATGGGGGCCTCACCCAGGTTCAAAGTTAATTAGCCAAATAAATCCCTACGCTACTAGCCCTTTCGGCATCATCCCACAGTGTGCGGACTGAAGTCTCACTGGAATCAGTATGTGGGGATGCTGGAACCAATTTTCTGCACCCTTGAGATGGTTGTGATGTCGATTTATTCCAACTAGACATTTCCTTCGTGCAAGTCACTTTTCACTCTATTCCACCCTTCAATACCTTCGCGAAGTGTTACAATTGGCTTTCATGCATCCCTAACCACGGGCTGAGATGCTTTCGCGCCATTAGGGCAGCGAACTGTAATGTTTCCAAAACTATGCCAAGTATCTTACTTATCTTATTAATAGATCTTAATTATCTTCGCGTAAATAGATATTCTAACTTGCATTTACTTAACCAATACAGTTATACACAATCACGCATCATATAAGCATTCAAATTGAAATTCACACCCAATATAACAGATGCATAAAATAGGAAATAAAGACGCAGAATTGATAGAAACCTCTCTTTATTAATACTTCCATATGATTATAGACTCGATTCGCCCTGTGCACTCAGCTGCGGACAACTAGGCCTCTGTGCACTCAGCTGCAGAGCCCCTTATTACGCTACGACCCAAAACTAGAATCTACACTTCAGAGCTATCTCACATACAAATGCATTATTCCATCTTACATTTGATATGCCTTTGACTACTTAGAGCTTCACTCTATTTGTACAATCCCATGGTCCGCGGACTATGGGTAGATCTTCTACAACTAGCATTACATTATCAAAATAAGGGCGGACAACCCTATGACTCTTTAACAACTACGAGCTCCGCGGCCACAAAATTCAGAGTCTTTACATTAGAATTACAAAATCGGAACAAAATCTGGCTCTAAGCCCCAAAACTGCCCTTAGGGGATCTCACGCCCAACAAGTGATCACAATGCCAAAATGAGGAGAGAATAGCGTGGAGAACGTGAGCTACAGGCGGGAGACTAGAACCCTCAAAGCGAAACAATGACCAAATGAGGCCCCTCAGCCGAGAAATGAATGTCAGACAACCGGTGAACCGTTCGATCTGGCCAGCTACAGAGAGTCGTCAATGGAGGATCCAGATTTTGAGAGGCGTTGTTGAAAGAAGGACAGACGGAAAGCCCTTAGGAAGCCAACAAAGCCCAAATATCAGAGAATTAATAAGCACGCGATCCATGGCAGAGATCGAGGCATGGTCCTATACATCTAGCACCTGGGCTAGCCACATACCTAATGCAAATTAATTCCTCAGTGAACCAGCATTAATGTCGAAGATTTAATTCATATGTCTGAAATCTTTGTTAAATGAACATCATACTTAAATGATAAACTATTGTGTTCAATATTATTTCGGCATATGATTTTGATAATATTTTTGTAATTATGTAAACAAATCATTCAAAGTTGGATTAATAGTTGAAAAGCACTTTAGCTATAATCATATAGTAATGGGGGTCAAAATATATGTATATAAATTATTTTTTGTTTTGTTCTTTTTATACTTGTTATTTATGGAGGTGTTACATATGGTATCAGAGCGAACTTAGGGTTCTAAAACTGAGACCCCTGGGGTAAGAAATAACAATTTTGAGGATGTGCACGTAGGAAGAAGCAAAGTTCAGTATGAGGCGAACTAGAAATCTACCACCTGGTTCCATAATGGGGACATCATTTCAGGAAGGAAATCCGAAGGTTTGGGTGCAGCTGGGTGATGATACACAAAATCCCAATGCAACCCTCCAAACCATTGTCTAAGAACTGAAAGGTGAGATGGCCTAACTCCAGGTAGAGAATGAAAGACTGATGCAATAACAAGAAGAAAATTCTAAAGAGCTTATTGGATAGACAAAATCATTGTCCACTAGGCCCTAGTTCGGAGCACAACCACATGACTGGGGAACAAGAATTCTGAATTGAAAACATGGAGACAAAAAGAGGAGAAGAAAACCAGGAGGAAGAATCAAGAAACTTGTCAAATCACAAGACAAAGAAGAAACAAAAAATTGAACTCCAAGGAGAGTTTAAAAAAATCAAGCCTCCTCTCTTTGACGGGGAATAAGAATAGGCTACAGACGCATGGTTAATTAATATGAACAAATATTTCCAGTTGTATTAATATGATTACAATTTGAAGGCCCGTCTATCCATTTTCCAGCTTCAAGTGAAAGCCACATTATGGTGGGAAGAAGTAAAAACAATCCATGGAGTCAATGAATAGAGTATAACCTGGGATAAATTCCAAATATTCTTCAAGGAAAAGTATTTGACCGAGAGATTTTATGATGAGAAAGCTAAGGAGTTCCATGACCTATGCTTGGGCCAAATGACCATGGATGAATTTATAACAAAATTCACCTCTTTGTTGCGATACGTTCCTTATATGCGTGAAGAAAAATCCAAAGTACAATGATTTGTCAGCAAACTTTCGTTATTTATGAAAGAACGGCTAGATTTTGATAATCCAAAAACTATTGATGAGGTCATTCAGAAAGCACAAATCTATTATCATTGGAATAAAGCAAAGAGAGATACAAGTAAAAGGCAGGCAGACAAGAAGGGAAATAGATTCATTTCCAGCCATAAGGGAAATAAGATCAATAACAACAAGGGATTATATAAAGGTCAAGGTAATCAGAATATGAATAAGCCCATATTTAAGGTACCCGGAGAAACTAGGACCAATGAACAAACTGGCGAAAATGAAGCATAATTAGTTAACAGACCCCTTGTACAGTGCTAGGGATGCGAAGGCCTGCATTATGTTAAAAATTATCCTCAACATAGGGGAGCAAACTAGATTTCTCAAATTCAGGAGGCCACCACTATGGGAGAAGTGGCTAGGAACATCCCTAAGATCATCGCAGCTCTTGAAGATCATCAGGTGGAGTTTCAGCCAACTATTGTTGAATTTGAAGGTGCTATTTTTTACCAGACTTGCTCTATTTTAATAGATCCTAGAGCTACGTTAAGTTACATCAATCCTAGGATAGTGGAACGATGTAAATTACAAGTGGTTAAATTTAAAAACCCATGGTTAGTACAACTAGCCACAGGAGCAAAAAGAAGAGTTTTGTCTAAAGTAAATAACTGCCCCTTGAAATTAGATGGTAAATCTATAATAGCTGATTTAAATGTGTTACCCCTAGGGTCATACGACATTTTGATAGGTATGTACTGGTCAGGAAAGCACTGGTCCTTGGTAAATTGTAAGACAAAAGCTATTAGTTACCGAGATGAAGTGGGTGAAAGACAAGAAATTCTAGGTGTTCAGAAACCTCTGCAAATAAGGCCAATAACAACTTCCCAATTAGCCAAATGCATTAGGAAAGGTTGTCAAATATACACTATCCAAGTAGCCTGGGTATGCTGACTCTAAATATAAACCTGCATGACTAGAATACATACCTGTAATACAAAATGTTCCAGATGTATTTCCTGAAGAAATACTAGGCCTACCCCCAAAAATAAACATATATTTTACTATTGAGCTGATTTTGGGAGCTACTCCAATTTCCCTAGCACCATATCGAACTATATACGCAAACTAATAGAATTAAAAATGCAACTCCAGGAGTTGCTTGATAAGAATTATATTTGTCCCAATGTGTCTCCCTGGGGAGCTCCGGTATTATTTGTTAAAAAGAAAGACAGAACCTTGTGAATGTGCATGGATTACCGCTAGCTAAACAAGCTGACCGTTCAAAACAAATACCCCCTTCCCTATCTAGAAGAGCTTTTTGGCCAAGTGAAGGGCGCAATCCTCTTCGCAAATATCGATTTCTGTTTTGGGTATCATCAGATCAAAATCAAGGAGGAATATATTGCAAAAACTTCTTTTAGGACACGTTATGGTCATTAAGAGTTTGTGGTTTTACCTTTTTGGCTAACTGAAGCCCTAGCTACCTTCATGAGTCTCATGAATAGAATTTTCCATCAATTCTTAGATAAATTTGTATTAATCTTCATCGATGACATACTGATCTACTCTCGAAATATGGAGGAGCATAAGGAACATCTCCGCATTGTACTGCAAGTCCTAAGATAACATCAAGTGTACGCTAAGTACAGTAAATGTGACTTCTTTAAGGAGCAGATCCAATACTTGGGATACTTCGTCACCAACAACAGAATTGTGGTTGGTTTGGAAAAGATAAGAACCATTATAGAGTGGCTAGGGCCAAAGGATGTGGCCGATATAAGATCATTTATGGGCCTGGCGTACTTATGCAAGAAGGTAGGGTGGTGGCTTATGAATCTAGAAAACTGAAAGAATATGAACAAAAATATTCAGCATATGATTTAGAATTGACAATGGTCATTCATGCCTTAAAAATGTGGTGACATTACCTATTAGGTAAGAGATTTTTATTAATGATTGACCACCATAGTCTGATTAATTATTTCAAGCAGCCAAATTTAAATGCCAGGAAAGCTCGTTGGGTAGACTTCTAGAGTGAATTCGATTTTGAAATCAAACACATAAGAGGGAAGGAAAATCGAGTGGCAGATGCTTTAAGTCGAAAGGTAAGTTGTTTATATGAAATTTCTTTTAGTGAACCACGAACAACTTTTTTTCGGCAGATTCAAGAATCGACCATGCAGGATTCTATATATAGACAATTATGGCAGCAAGCAAAAATTTCTAACAGCCATAAACAACAACTGGGTTATGAAATAAATGAAAAAAATTTACTAGTTTATAGGAAATTAATATATGTTCCCAACCAGCAACATCTCAAAAATTTAATTTTGGATGAATATCACAAGATTCCTTATGCAGGTCATCTCAGATACCAAAAGATGATTTCTGCCTTGTGGAAGGAATTTTTCTTGCCTGGTATGAAGAAGGAAGTGGCAAAATATTTAGCCAAATGCTTAGAATGCTAGCAAGTGAAAGATGAGCATCAACATCCAGTAGAGTTACTGATCCAGGTGGATGTTGGTGGCCACCCACCTATCCCATTGTGACCCCCACAACTGTCTCTTTCATTTTTTCAGTTTCCTAAATTGTAGCACAATTTACTATTTTTAGCAGTTTTTTGGGTCTTGAACTTCTGGAGTTGTTTTGAGGCCCTAAATGACGTTTTTGGGAAATATAGGAGCAATATGGGTCCATGGATTGATTTTTCTCTTCCCAAAGTTATGGTTCTCGAATAGATCTTTCTAACGAGCTATTGTATGCATCAAACGGAGATCGGGTGCCAAAGTTACGACCCTGGGAAATTGATGTACCAATTTACCCAAACGGGGCCCACAATTTGGTGTTTCATCTTCTAGGGTTAGATTTTTGGATGTTAAGGGTTTTCCATTGTTTCTCAACAATAAATAGGCCTTCGAGCCTCATTGTAACACAGTTCAGAGGCATGTAGTTGCCACATCTCTTCTCAAAGATAAGCTACCATCGCCCTAGCTGGTTTATTTCCATTTTTGTTTGTAAGCATATTTCAATATTATACATTAATGAAATGAAGTATTATTTCCGCTGCATCTCTATGTTTATGGTTATATCTATAATTTGTTGCGTTACTGTTTAAATCTGGATCAGTGGTATCAGAGCGGTCTGCTTTTCCTCTATTTTTCTTTGCATGTCCCCAACGAGGTTGGGATATAAGTAGTTAGGGATTGAACTGGTCGAACCTTTGCAAGACCAGCTCCGCAAACCCCGACAACCTCCCATGGAGGATGAGAAGAAAGACAAGGGGGCAGGAGATCCTATCAAAATCTTACTGAAAGAAGCCCTCGAGTGACAAAGGAATGCGATGATGGACAACTTTGCCCAGATCCTTCAACGGCTACCCAGGGGTGATGCATTGAATTCCAATAGATACTCTAGAAATTCCACACCATTTAAGGTACAAGTTAATTTTGAAATCCCCATCTTCGAGGATCAAATAGACACAGATGTCATAGATAAATGGTTAAATCTGCTAGATGGGTATTTTTCTGTTCATGATTTTTCCAGTTGGGAAAAGATTGTTTTCGCTCTTCTCAAAGAAACCCCCCACGTCAAGGACTGGTGGGAAACCTACTGCGAGCAAAAGAATGAAAGTACGAGCTCACTATTTTCAGCTGCACTCACTTAGGATTCATTTTGGGATTTCGTCAAGGAGCATTACTACCCTGTCAAAATCTATGAGGACAAATACATCAAATGGACCACACTACAACAGGGAAGGGACTAAGATGTGTTGGAGTTCACAAACATTTTTCATACCATTCGCACACAGTTCGGTATCAAGGACTCTGCGCTACATTTGGTACTCAAATACCATCGCTGCCTACACATATACATCCAGGAAGAGATGGAGCTCCTAAACATCTCCTCGCTTAGCACGGTATATAATACGATGTCAAAATCAAGCAAAAGTTCAAACAAAAGAAGCAAGAATTTGGATCTGCAAATCCGAAGACCAAAGGACAAAGCCAAGGCGGGGTGACCCAAGACAACCCATCGAAGCCACAAGAAAATAACAACACCACGAAGTCAAAGAAGGACACAGGAAAGTGGTGTGAGTTCCACAAGAGTCCCACTCATAACACAAGTGAGTGTCAAACCAAGCAGTCGCTGGTGGCCAAGTTGAAGGCTTCCAAATCAGATACATGTTCTGACCTTTAGTCAGAACCCAACAAGGGGAATGGGAAAGAGAAGCAGATCATTGATGTGAAGTCTAGTGTCATTGTTTCCACCACCAAGATCCAGAAGAATGAGCCCGAAGACCAAGAGGAGGGGGAGCGTCTTTTCCACTCATAGATGTGGGTGAAGGGTTCACCACTATAATTCATTGTCGACAGTGGCAACCAAAAGAACCTCGTTTCAGTAGAGGTCGTGAAGAAGTTAGGCCTACTGACTACACCACACCCGCAGTCGTACATTATCAGGTGGCTTCATGAAGCAGGAGATCTCAAAGTTCGCTAGCAGTGCCGCCTTCCCTACAGCATCAAGCCCTTCACAGATTAGGTATTGTGTGATGTTACACCTCTGGATGTTTGTGATGTATTATTAGGACAACCATACTTGTGGAGGCGACATGCTGTGTATGAGTCAAGGCCTCACACTGTCATTATTTCTTTGGATAATTCATTATACATGATATCGGAGGTAGTCCCACCTACCACCACCTCTTTGATCTCTACTAAGAAAGGCAACAAGCTCATCTCCGAGACTAGGAAATTAATTTTCTGTTTGATTTTCTCCCAAAGTAAGGGGAAGATTGTCACCACATCCATGACCCCCGCGAAGGATTCCTCCATGCAACAGCAACAGCAAAGGAATATGGTCATGACAGAACCCAAGAACAACTTCTCCTCACCCATAGGGGTACCTCACAAGCTTCAGGTGGGCAACAAAGTTTGGTTGCATTTGCAGAAAGAATGCCTTACAAGAGCCCATCAGAAACTCAGACCACTTTGACATGGTCCTTACACCAGTACCAAGGCTACAAGAAACAATGCTTTGGAGCACAACATTCCTCCATTCCTTCGCTTGCACCAAGTTTTTAATGTGTACCGCCCTCGACCATGTTTCCCACTATTACTGGACACATCCGAGATTGCAGAACAACTCACCGGGGACCAAGTTCAGCAAATGGAGGAACTCAACGCAATGGGGACCATTACTTCCTAAGGGGGGAGGAATGCTCCAGGTGGATGTTGGTGGCCACCCACCTATCCCATTTGGACCCCCACAACTGTCTCTTTTAGTTTTTCAGTTTCCTAAATTGTAGCACAATTTACTATTTTTAGCAGATTTTCAGGTCCTAAACTTCCGTAGTTGTTTTGAGGCCCTAAACGACGTTTTTTTGGAAAATATGGAGCAACATGGGTCCATGGAACAATGTTTTTGTTCCCAAAGTTATATTTCTCGGATATATCTTTCTAACGAGCTATTGTACGTGTCAAACAGAGATCGGGTGCCAAAGTTATGACCCTGGGAAATTGATGTACGAATTTACCCAAACGGGGCCCACAACTTGGTGTTTCATCTTCTAGGATTAGGTTTTGGGATGTTAAGGGTTTTCCATTGATTCTCAACAATAAATAGGCCTTCGAGCCTCATTGTAACACAGTTCAGAGGCATGTAGCCACCACAACTCTTCTCAGAGATAAGCTACCATCGCCCTAACTCGTTTATTTCCATTTCTATTTGTAAACATATTTCAGTATTTTACATTAATGAAATAAAGTATTATTTCCATTGCATCTCTGTGTTTATGGTTATCTCTGTAAGTTGTTACATTCCTGTTTAAATCCGGATCAGTTACTCCACCCTCCACCTATTCTAGAATGGAATTGGGAAACTATATCTATAGATTTTATTACCGGGCTGCCCAAATCAAGGAAGCAAAATGACTTAATCATGGTGGTGGTGGAAAAATTGAGCAAATCTGCTCATTTCATACCTATTCAATCAACCTATAGAGCAATCCAAATTGCTAATAGTTTTATGCAAAACATTTTTAAACTACACAAAATACCTAAGATGATTATTTCTCATCGAGATGTAAAATTTATATCAGCCTTCTAGAAAGCCATCTTTGAGGGATTGGGCACACAACTGCACTTCAGTATAGCTTACCATCTGCAAACAGACGTGCAAACTGAAAGGGTAAACCAAGTTGTTGAAGACATGTTGTGAACATATGTAATGCAACAACCCATAAAATGGGAAGATTATTTACACTTGGTGGAGTTTGCATATAATAACGGGTACCATGCATCCTTCACATGAGCCCCTTTGAAGTTTTATATGGATGTAAGTGCAGAATGCCTTTAAGTTGGAGTGGACCAGAGGACAAACTATTACTAGAGCCGGACATCTTGGAGGAAATGGAAGAAATGGTTAAAAAGGTAAGGATTAATTTAGAGGCTACTCAGGACCGGCAAAATAACTTTGCTGATCGGAAGAGAAGTTTCTGAGAATTCCAGGTAGGAGCTCATGTCTGCATTCGAGTTCGAACCAAGAAAAGCACCTTACAATGGGTCAGGTGTGCTAAACTAGCACCTCGATATTGCGAGCCATTTCAAATCTTGGCTTGAATAGGACCAGTGGCTTATCAACTTGCCTTACCCAGTCATATTCATGTACACAACGTCTTTGTCTCTCTACTTAAGAAATATGTATATGATGCTAAACACATAATCCAATTGCAAGATATCCATGTAAGGTATATAAATATGTGTAGATATACTTTACAAATGTGTTTAATAACTAGTTAATGACTTAACATTTTTGTTGCAATGTTTAGGTCGAACCAGAAGGCGAGTTCTTGGTCAAACCTTTGGTTATACTAGATCAGAGAGAAGTAACGCTGCGAAAACGAGTTATCACCTAGGTTAATGTGTAGTGGCAGCACTACGGACCGGAAGAGGCCAACTGGGATGATGAACAGGTCATGAGAGAAAACAATCCCTGCTTATTTGCAGGAGGAGAACATTGAGATGATGTTCCATTTTAGGGGGGAAGATGTAATATCCCCCATTAATGTAAATATTTATTTTAATTTTACTGCAACAAACAGACCATTGCTATTTGTTTGAATTATAAACTATTTTTGGAATTCAGTTATTAAAGGATAATATTTTATAGTTATGGGTAAATACTATTCTTTTTTTACTAGGTAATTAGTTAGGGAAACAATTATCTGTTCCAAAACTAAATCCTAGAGTATATTACAGAAAATGATCAAGAAAATGGGGATCTGAGATCAGGAACAAAATTAGAGGCTGTGCCAAAGGTTCAAATAGTCTTAGAAGGCTATGTCTAGTAAGGATCAAATAGCTAGTTAACATTTAATCTCTGATAAAGAGAACTCCTGAAGCCAAGAGTAGCACTGGGGGATGATTGACCAAATCTGGTAATTTCACGGTAGCGAGGAATTAAGTGTAGATCTTGATTTGAATCAATCCGGAGTAGTGTAAACAGATAAGTAGAAAAAATAAAATCTCTGATATAAGTTATTTTTTTGCATTCTATCTTATCTGTTAAGGTTGTATTAATAATTAATGACTATAAGTAAGAAAAAGAAAATCTATGGATAAGTTATTTTTTTTGCATTCTAGCTGTATTAATAATTAATGACTATAAGTAAGAAAAAGAAAATCTCTAGATAAGTTATTTTTTTGCATTCTATCTGTATTAATAATTAATGACTATAAGTAAGAAAAGGAAAATCTCTGGATAAGTTATTTTTTTGCATTCTAGCTGTATTAATAATTAATGACTATAAGTAAGAAAAAGAAAATCTCTGGATAAGCTATTTTTTTGCATTCTAGCTTATCTTTTAAGGATGTGTTAATAAATAATGACTGTAAGTATTTTAAAGAATGATGTGAATATCTTAGTATCATTTATCATTTCATTGAAGAATAAAGCAGAGTAAAGATAGAGAAACTAGAATAAAATCCTCTATGTAATTATAGAAGAAAGATATCTTGATTGTTACCGTTGTATTTGGATGTAAAAGTAATTTAAAAATTTCCTAAATACATGATAAAGTTGGGAATAACAAAAACCCATGTACATAGAGTAAAGAAAACAGAGAGAAGATAAGTAACTTCCTATAACATGCCGTAAATTAACAAATGACAAAAATAATTCCCTTAAAAGAATCGTGACTTGCACATTAATGAATAGAATTAACTTTATTTAAACGGGAGAAATAGTTAGAATAGTCATTTAAACAACGTTATTTTTCTCCAGACAAGAAGAAATCAAATATATCACAGTTTTACTTGGTTCTTACAAGCATAAAGGAATTTAAAGTTTTAACCTAGAAACCCTGAGTATGTCCAAAGATTAGTCAAGAAGTATTTTCGTTTATATTGTCTTAAAACAAATAGCAAGAATAGACGAGATTCACATCTAAGAATGGAATAGGCAAGTTGAGGGTTCACTCTGAATGATAATAAGCCTGTTTTGGATAAATTTCAATATTCGAAAGGCTAGTTTGCTTTCAACATTGGATATTTTATTAATTGAGTTTCAGTTTCGTTGTATATTCGTGTTTATGGTTTAAATATATATATTTCATTTCATTCCTTCATAAATCCAGATCAAATATAGTTAGGGACTAAAGAGTTTAAGTGTTGAACAATGCCATCCACACAAGGACTAATTGGAGGAATGAGACAAAGAATGTTAATTGAAGACAATCAAATATTGGAGTGGATCCCACTTAAACAATTTTACCCCATCTTTGACCATGAATAATTTAAGGATGGAAATTTATCTTAAACTGTAGAAGCCTTAGAAAATATTATTAGTCCCTCGTATGCAAACTATAAGTGTGTGACGATATTTTTATAAAAATATTCAAATTTTTAATGATTTTATATAGCCTAGGCCATCTGTGAAATTTAGCCACTACAATTTTCTTTATCCCTAACATGATGGAACAAGTGCCTAAAATTTGACATCCAACTAAATTCCTAATCAACAATGATTAGGCATCAATAATTTCTGTGAGGGTTGAAATGCCATTATCAAGTCGTCTCCTCGCCATCTATTTGTGAAAACCCTCCTCATCTCCCACCTATCTACCCATGATCATTGAAGATAAAGTTGACTACTCTCGACATGTCTTAAGCCATGCATTAAGCCTCAAACTAAGCCTACCACATGGTTAGCCTAATCTCCTAAAACGTCCCTACCACCTGATCCATGGGATAATCCTTTTCTAATATTATAGCTATATTTTATTGTTTTCCTTGAAGGCCCATTTTAAACCTTAATATTTCTCTAATTCCTTTATATAAATTATTTCATCCCCTCAAGTTTAGATGCTTCAAGAGAAAAGGGTCCTATATTGTCCAACAAGTACAAAGCATCCCTTCCTAATCTTGTGTGCCCTTGGTACTTTTTCATTCATTCATAAGAACAATATTATGATTCATACAAAAGAGATCGATGTAATTAATGCTTCATGCATTTAAGAAAACATATAAGTGATCCAATATATTAACCTTTAAATAAAAATTTTTATGTGATGGATAATCATATAATAATAATAATCTAATTCTAAAGTCAAATCTAGGTAAATATCAAATTATTATATACAACACTTTGACATATTTGTATAATTATTTAATTATGTCAAAGAAATCTATCAAGGATACATTTTTCCCAATACTTGTCAACCAATATCAATTTTCCATTATAGGATGTTTCATAGATTTGACTACAATGTCACAGCATAGTTACATGTTGTTAATACAGTGTCCCTGTCTACATACATGTAGTAGTTGTTGTATTCATTGTTATTGGATAGTTCCTCCTCAAAATAGATAATCTAGTATTGGTCACTTGATCCCTAGATCAAAGTTATGGCTATGGGATGTTCACATGTTGTAGCACCAATAGAATTTTTGTAGGGCCATTTTCTTTAGCAACATCATGATTTTTCTCACCAACCAATATCCTTTCATTTGGCATTTTCAATTGGTAACCGTGTGAGCATATCTTTCAAATATATACCTAGCTAGCTCCAATCCACTCAACCCTATGAATTATCCCTTGGGTATGTTTCGAGAGAATTTTTATTGCTACTTCTATTACTTATTTCAAGAATTAGATGAGTTTGATTTTTGAATTATTAGTATTAGATGGGTTTCCATGTTTAACAACATGTAAATTTGCAAAAAAAATGGATTTTCTCTACTACATATAGGAGTCATACCTAAGAACTTAGAATGTTATAAGGAGTATGATGCTATTAATTCCAAATGTGCCATGATTATAGTTTCAACTATTCATTGTATTAGATAGTTCTTTACTGTTTATATGCAAATCATGTGTGTTTATGTTGTCTTATACACCTTATTTGATGATGCTTATTCCCTCTTGTATTCATAAATATTTCAATACCAAAATTAGAGATTAATTTGTACTTTTAACATGCAATTTACTTTATTTGGTTCTTATGTTCCATTCTTATCTATTGTATACTTCTTGTTATTATTGCTCATGTTTCCTTTTCTCCCTTATTTCCATACACTGCCCACTATTGTTTCTCTTACATATAAACCCCACCAGCCACACAATTTACAAATTGGGGAGGGGATCATTCTCTTTCTCCTCTATTGAGATAGACTTTGCTAAATGAAATTGAATCTAACAAACAGTTTTAGAAAACTTGGAAAGTCACCAAAATTTCTACCAAGACAACCACAATCCATGTTATGATGGTAGTCCTTGCCTTTATCTACCAAATGCACTCTATTAAAGAAAAATGGGCTCCCTTTTATATAGCTTATGAGAGTTTATTCCATTAAAGAAAAATGGGCTCCCTTTTATATAGCTTATGAGAGTTTATTCCATGGAAAATGACAAGGAATTAGGTCCACTCACCTCATTCTAGAATGAAGCATGAGGAGGTCTATCCACATACAGTTTCTTATCCATTTTTAATGTGTTACTTACATTTTCTTACCCTTATTTCTATACATTACCCATTAATGTTTCTTTTACATATAAACCCCATCAACAACGTGATTAACAAATTTGAAAAGAGATCCTCTTCCTTCTCCTCCATTATCAAAGCCACCTCCATTAAATAAAGTTAAATTCAATAAAAAGGTCTAAAAAACTCAAAAAGTCCACAAAATTTTTGGCATGACCACAATAATCTATGACAACTTTCACCTATGACCCATATGTATTCTTTTATAATGAATCAAGGCTCCTTTCTAGATAAATTATGAATATACTAGGGTTTCAATGCTTACTAAATGATGAAGGAGATTTTAATTGATAGTAATTGCAAGAAATTTGTAGATAAATGAAAGTTTCAAAAAAGCTCAAGAAATCATGTATATACCCACCCATTAATTTTTTAGATAATGACAAGAAATTGAATCTATCCACTTTCTTTTAGCATGAAGTATGAGGAGGTCCATCCACCTATATTTTCTTATCAAATTTTAATCCATTACTTACCCATTTTCAATGATTTTTCCCTTAATTTTCTAAAATGACTTAATCACCATATTTTAAAATTACATATCATACATACATACCCATAAAGTAATTGCCATATTTGAATATTTTGGTATCTTTATTGACAAATAGAAAATTATACAAATGAAAAGGTTTTACAATGATAGTGATATCAAATGTTGAAAATAATGTTAGTGATATCAAATGTTGAAAATAATTTAGTGCACTTAATATAATGAGATTCTTAAACTAGCCATTTTACGAATAAAGTAATCATGGTTCAAGTGTTTTCAAAAAAGACAAAAGATTATGATTTGGCATGTTTAAGAGCAAAATGGTCCAATAAAAAGAATAAAAAAAATTCAAGCTACATATTGCACCACTTCCTCAAATTCTAAACCAGCTGCTTTTATAAAAAAACAAATAAAACCAATAAAGTTGATTTGTGTAGCTTTCTTTTAATAAATAAATTAACTTGCTTTTCTCTTTAATTTTTTTTTTTACTATAATAACATTTTATTTGATTTGTGTAGCTTTCTTTTAATAAATAAATTAACTTGCTTTTCTCTTTAATTTTTTTTTTGCTTTTATTTCAAGTTAGTTTTCTAAATTAAAAATAATCATACAATATCAATCTAATTCAATTTAGTTTTTTAATTAAAAATAATCATCCTTAAGATTTTATTTTCTATACATGTTTTAAATTTAAATGTGCAACATTGAAATAAAGATAAATAAGAAAGTTTGTATACTATCATTTTATCAATATTTTTTAATTTCTGTGTAAGCTACTTCTTACTTCTCATTACACTTGACCAAAATCTTCAATGTGATTTATTCCAAAGAAATATTTTATAATTATCTATCAAATTATCTATCAAATTAAATATCATCTAAATTTTATTTAAAAACATATGAATATTTTATCACTTTCATTCAATGTATTTACCCATAATTTTGGGAATATTAAATACTATGTATTAAATCAATAATTGATTAAATTCTTTTTCATCTCATTCCTTAAATATCACTTAATTTTTATTTAATAAATAAAATGTAAAATGTAATGACATAGATTAATTATTAACTCAGTTAAATAAAATGTAAAATGTAATGACATAGGTTAATTATTAACTCAGTGCATAGTAATTAATAGCACTGATTAATATTTACTAATGATCCTTAACTATCTAAATCATCGACCAAAACTCCGATAAAATCAATCATGCATGATTAAATTTGCACCAAATTTGACTTCTCACACAATTCGATAATTCGAGTTGAATAAAGTGCCAAATAAAGGACCGATTAGGAGGCCAATTCTCTCCAAACTTACAACTGCCCTGACCTGCAGTGTTTTCCTCGCAGTTGCGCGTGTGTTCTCCTAACCTCGTTTTTCCGGCGGTCATTAATGAAAATTCGCACTGGCAGGATCAAACACAAATTTGTGCAATCGCCGAACGTTTTGACGCCTTTCATTCTCGAAATTCCCTGCAAATTATATGCGCTTTCTGCATTCTCAAGCATTTGTCGCGCGTTTGATTCTTGTTCCATTCACCTTGGCAACAGAAAAATTATGGGATCGATGGCCTCGTGCGCGCGGTGGACGGAGGTGGTGAGTCTGTACGTGATCAGAGTCGTCTACATTAACGGCCACGTGGACGAATTTCCGGCGCCGGTTAGTGCTAAGCGAGTGCTGCAAGACCACCCCCGCCATTTCATCTGTAACTTGCGTGATTGGTACGGAGCCAGCTGCCCGGCGTTGCAACCCGAGGACGAGCTCCGGCTGGGTTGAGCTTTACTTTCTGCTGCCGCTCTTGGCCCTCCAGTCGGCCGAGAATTTGTTGGCCTTGGCGGCGAGGCTGTACGCCGCCGCCAGAAAAGACGCATCCAGAGCTGCGCAGAGGCGGCGAAGCGTGGCTAACACGTCAAATCTGTCCGCCAAGGTACGAAGGGGTCATCTGCATAACATCCACAAGCAGGTCGTGGAGGCCTCGTCTGCATACAATCCCGGAGACCAGCTTCTCTGGTTGAGCCCGTCTCCCAATGTCACTAACATTTGAAATCGCAGTAGTCTATAACGCGATTTTTTGAAAGTTTTTCCGGCGGATTTTTCTGGTCAAAATCCGTCAGCAATTCATTGGAATCCCAAGTTTGATAGCTAGTTTCTGCACAATCAATGGCTCCCAAGGGTGTTTCAGGGCGCTGAATCCAAATATGCAGTTAAAAAACCATTTTAACTGCTAAAAATCAAGATTTAAGCTCATTTCTTCCGCCGAATTCCGTCACCAGAATCTCCAAAAAATCACATTATAGACAACTCCTTTGAAATCTCTTTGTGTTTTGGGTTTGACGCTTGAAAATGATTATTTTGATCCAAACAAACAGTTGGTGTGGATCTTAGTAATTAATTCAAGATATTTTCTCTTTCCCATTGCAGCGTCAAACAAGTTTGAAAATGGGTTTCGAATAACTTGGACATATATGTAAAGAGTCGAGTAGATGTGTAGCCTGCATAACCGTAGGTATGGACTTACCGTTATGTAAAAGTGTATGGATGTAATGCTAATGTCTATGATGTTATGTAATATGGACTTCATAATGTGACTTTTCATACGTGGTTTTTTTTGTTTTCTGGTTTTTTGGGTTGTTTTTTAGTTATTTTTTTTAATTATTGAATTTTGAAAAGTAGGAATTTGTAGAATTGAGACTTCTGTGATTTGTCATAGTGTATAGGAGAGCTTCAGCGTAAATCACATGAGAAAGAATTTCTGCCAAATTCTTTCTCATGTGATTTACGCTGAAGCTCTCCTATACACAAGTAGGAATTTATGAATTTATTGTTACATTTGAATAAAGATTATATTTTGTAGATATTTTTAGTATAAATATAATTACAAAAATAAAAATGTTATTGGGAGTGATTGAGAGGGGTGATTATATGGGCAAAGTATAAATGTTAGCTTTAAATTTTATGTGTATAAAGCTTTGAGTTTGATTGTATTAACCTTTAGTTAACCGTCTTATATTTTGTTTGTTGTTGTATAGTTAATATTCTTTTGATCAAGGCATTTTACAAAATTACAAAGTTTTTTTGAAGTAGAACAATCATAATGTAAAATTGTTATGCTACTGGATTGAAACATTTCCATACTTGTATTTGATTTGGTAAAACCATGTATTTTGTAGAGCCTCAAAAATGTCTAAGTTGGAAAATCTAGATGTTAGTCATAATGGCTTGAGGCTCCTTGCAAACATGTCCAACTATATACCTATGCACCATGCCGTTTGTTTGTCATTTCTCCTCCCATCTACCTACTATGACAAATGTCAAAAGATTGATGACATGATGTGTTGTAAGAAGTACTCTCAACAATGATAAAACTATAAAATGAATTAAAATTAAATAATAACATACCGTTTGTTTGTCATTTCTCCTCCCATCTACCTACTATGACAAATGTCAAAAGATTGATGACATGATGTGTTGTAAGAAGTACTCTCAACAATGATAAAACTGTAAAATGAATTAAATTTAAATAATAACCGAACTGTCTCTTTAATAGGTAGTTCCACTGAATTGTTGTTAACAGAGGTTGTCGACTCATTCATGCTGCCACCGAGATTTAAACTCCACCAAAACTACTAGCTTCCAACTATTCATGTCAAGGCCATAAGGCCTTTTATTATTTTTCCAATTGTTCATGCTTGCTATTGGGCTCATGCCGCTATCACCAAACCATGCTGCCATGCATAATACTTTATTGTACCCCAAAAGGCCTTCTCGACCCTTCTTAATTTTAAAACCAAAACTGTTATCAAAACTATTGAATTCACGTTTAGGCCCTTTTTCTCTGCCCCTTGCCTATTTTGTGCCATATAACTAGGTCTCTACGACCACTGGCTAAGGTCCTTGGGCGCTAAGCCCTTTCAACCCTATATGGGCCAATTCGCTATGTTAACAACTTTGTGTTGTTGGTCCCGCTTCTACAAGAAGCGACCAAACACAAGCCCAAAAGGCCAACGCTCCTTTGTTTCTATGTGAAACAATCCAAGGGACAAGTGTAGGTGCTTAGCTAGATCTCCCAAGAGCCTCCTCGACTCTTTTTTACATGCCCTGGGTTCATTTCTATGTGAAATGACCCAAGGGTTGGGTATAGGTGCTAAGCCCAGAACTCCCAAACCCAACGTTTTTTATTCCACCTCCATATTAAACCATAAGGGTCTACCTATCGAGTCTACGTTTCCATGGGGACCACCCAATTCCCATTTCATTGGTTGTCACTCTACCTCCGTGGCTCGACGCCTTGCTGACGGAGCTTTCACTTGTTGCTATCCACCATTAATGCTTACGTGTCCTAGTGCCCATTTCCCAACGACACCTCTTGCAAACCATTTAAATATTCCAAGCTATATCCATCGGGATGATGTCATGTTTGCTACGTGTCGTCTTGTGATAGGTGAAACATGTCACTCGAAAATGACCCCTTTAGGTTCCTAAAAACCTTGAATCTTCCTACCACTTGTCCATGCTGATGTCACCACCTAACATCTCTCAAGCCAATCGCATGTCGCTACGTGTCCTCCTGGAGGCGAGAGAAAAGGTCCTCTAAGGCCTTGTTTTACAGCCAAATCCTTCATTAATTTATTTTTAGGATTACCGTCCTTTTCATTGTTTTCCCGCTAGGCCAACATTTTGTTGCATATGCTTGCTTTTTTATTCCTTCGGCATAGCCCTCTGTGGGTTGAGTTATCAGAGTGGGCCTCCTCCTACTCCCTTTTCATTGGTCGGTTGCCTCAACTGTCGTGTCTTGGCACTTATCTCCCTCTCCATCCAATATTGTTCCATATATAAATCTTTCATGGTGCTCTCGCCAGGGTATTATCGTCGGGTGCGCTCCACCTGCTCGATCCCCATTGGACAACGTGTAGCTGTCATTTCTCGACGTCCATCTCTTGAACCTTCCCTTTATGCATCAAAATGGTTGTGCCAGGGTGAACCCATTGGGATACTACCACTATCGAGTGGGCTCCACCTGTGGCCAATCAAATGCATTCCTGCTACTGCCATGTCTACCCAAAGCTTCGCTTAGAGCTATCATCATTTCCGTTGAGTTTGGGATTTAGGCCAACCCTGGCTATGTGCCAAAGGCTCCTCCAAACATCTTTAACTTTGCAATCTTGGACTTAGGGTCACCAAATTTGATTGGCTCTAAATTTTGAACTAGAAGGCCATTTTCGACCTTCCACATATGGTTGGGAAGTTTTTTCAAATCTCTTTCCATCTGTGTGGGTTACACCTGCACCTGACATGATTTGCTTCTCCAAAATTGTCTCCAAAGCCTCTGCACATTTTAATTGTCTTTACCTTGCACTCTTTTCCATTTCCTTTGCCTTTTCTTTGTGTGTAAAGATCTTTGTCATTGGCTTTTCCATGAGTCATCTTTTCTCTGGCCCACTAATGACAACATTTTTAAAAATGCAATTGCCTTTGCCAATATTTTCCATTGCCTTTACCTTTTCTTTGTCTGTGTAGATATTTCCCATTGGCTTTGCCATCATTCATCTTTGCCTTGGCCACCAATGACAACATTTTTACCAATACAATTTCCTTTTTCAATATTTTCCATTGCATTTTCCATCGATGACAACACATTTATAACAATTTCTCCTTTGGAATTGATGGCCACACCAGGATCAAACAACACATCATTACCATCTTGACACTTCTCCTTTTTCTTTTCCATTGATCATTTACCATCTTGTGTTTGATGAAAAATACTTCTCCCCCTTTGGAATAAATGGAAAAGATACTAACATGCCCCCTATTAAGAATCTCTCTCTGTCTTCTAATCTCGTGGACCTCTTAATTGTTTCTTCTTAAGCTGAAAAACTTAGATGCCTCTGATTTGATCCAAGGAGCTTCCTTTCTATCCTGTGAAGAAGACTGAATAAAAGGGAAAGGAGTATTTACTCCCAATCTTTGCCTCAAGAAAACAAGAGGAATTTCATACTGAAATAACCCATGCTTGTGCAACTAAGCCATGAGAAAATTATTCACGTTGATCCAAGTCTCAGTTAGGATTACATTCATAACATTGCTTCCTAAAACCATTCACCTATCCTATAGTAACAAGAATAATTGTTTCTATGCATGACACATTTGACTCCTCATGAACAATAGTCATATCAATATTTTCCTATCAGCACTAGACCACAAGAAAACCATACTCTAACAAGAAGTCTAATGACTGTAAATACCAATTGACAATGCCTTTAATACCAAGTGATACCAAATTAAAATCATGTCAATTTTTGAATCGATGCCATTGCTAGCAATAGTTGAGAACTTGATGATTGAGTATCCTCATCCTCCGATCATACTATTTTCACTATAAATATGATGTCTGATACCAATTACCAATTTGAACAATATCATAACAATCAATCCATGCAACAAAAACCATTAGCCTATGCAGCACATAACTTATACCAATTAATGATACCAATTGTCAATGCATAATCTGATACTCAAATCTTGACTTGAGTATACTCCCCCTATGGCCATGCTCCCATTTTGCATTCGAAATATATTCTACTAAATAGACCATCACAAACTAAACATGCTCATAGTACCGAATATTTAAAAAAAAAATCAATAAACCATATTGCTCAACAATCAACATAAAAAAGGCATAGTTTCCTTTATTTTTCAAATGCATTCCTTAGCTTGTTCCATTCTTCTCCTTGCATCAGAGTTTTTCTACCTCCCCTTGAAGCCAACCTCTTCTCTTTAAGGAAGACGAGCAAGGGATGTACTCCCCCTGAGTATATTATTTTCATTTTTCTTCAACAACTGAATTTTTTGAATTTTCTCAACACCATGAGCTTGTTTCCTGCATTGATCTATTTAATTGGGCGAATTTCTGCCATTTCTTGAGCATACATACCTATGTTTCTCTTCTTTCTCATTGTATTCCTTTAAAGATATTTCAGGGTTGATGCCGCTTCTTTTGTCTAACTGGGATCTCTACTTGTTGCAAGGTATATAGGAGAGATCAAACACAATAATTTTAGACTCTGAATCTTCTTCACCAAGCACTGTTATGCATTTCCTCCATGCTCCATTTAGTATGCCTTTCTTCTGGGTACTGAAATAGCTCATATGTAGTTCTCTTTGCTGGATCTCATCATAATCCATGCCTCTAATTGTAGATTTTTGTTCAAATTCACATGTGACTGCTTTGTGCCCAAACTTCTTACACCTGTAGCATGCAACTTTATTCAAGAAGGGAACAAAGAAATTATTGTTCTTACCAAACCTTGTGCTTGTCCAATTTCCTAGATTGCAATTTGCTCTTTTGTTGCTATTGGACCACTGGAAATATTTCCTTTGTGGGGAAAAGGATTTATGTACTTGGCTGTTCGAATTTCTCTTCTGAGGAATTCATGGCTATTGTTGAATTTGTGCATATATATTTTTTTGTTGCATCA
Source organism: Pinus taeda (assembly GCA_000404065.3). NCBI lineage: Eukaryota > Viridiplantae > Streptophyta > Pinopsida > Pinales > Pinaceae > Pinus > Pinus taeda. The sequence continues at coordinate 4,494 of APFE031355086.1, read as the reverse complement.
TCTTTTTTTCCTCTCTGGACACTTGGAGGCAAAGTGCCCTACGCTATTGCAATAAAAACATATAATGGGTTGCATACCTTTATTTGGATTCTTGGAAGTCCCTTTATCTCCTTAATGTTGCGTTCTTTTGCTAATGGGTCCCTTCTACATTGTTGCTGTGTCAATTTCATCTTCAATTGTTGTCTCAACCTGAGAGGAACAATCGCTAATTTGATTATTTTTAAACACTTCATAATTATTTGCATACATCTAAAGATTTAACACCTGCTCTTTGAATGCTCTATTCTCCTGTTTCGGATTTGTATTTATAGATCTAAATTTCTTAATCTCTTCAAGAGCTTATATGAGCTACCTCTTAAAACCAATATTTTCTTCAAGATCTTCCAACTCAATTGTGGAGCCACTAGATTCACCACTAGTGTTTATTCTACTCTCAAAAGTTTGTTCCCTTTATGACTCTAGGGATTCGTTTTTTGATACATGAGATTTCCTTTCCTTCTCTTCACCAAAGGTGGACCCATTTTCTTCTTGGAAAATGTCCATATATTCTATCACTATTAAAGCATCTCTATCGGTATAAATTTGAATAATATAACACTTATTCACAGAGATTATCCTGATTATACACTATTTGCGGAATGCATGCATAATACATAACCTTCTCTACGATTGATCATCAATTTGCGGAATTAAAAAAACAATCTCATGCGCACATTCAAACATCAATCACACATATCAACACAGTATGTAATGGGGAAAGCATACAGCTAAAAACCCCCAACTATCTGTATATTATAATGATAGAGAACATGTAACAATATATAGTACAATACTCCTCACAAGTACTCAGTACTATCTCCACATGCTACACACAAACTAACTCAGATCTGAACAAGTCACGGGTTCAAATCTCCTCCACTGTTTGCCTGCCTCTACTGCGCAATCCAAGTTGAGAATAGATGAGTTCCAAGTTCGAATTCCCTTCGCTTGTACTGCACAATCCTCATTGGAAATCTCAATCAATGATTGTGCAAATCTCATGCACAGCTATAGTCACAACTGATAGTAGTCTCACCCTTTCACCCACCTCTAACACTTGTCTCCACTGAACTGTCCATGCACTGAGTTAACTGATGTATTCTTTATTTAATTTATGAGTTAATAATTAGTGAATTAATTAATAATTAATTCACACCACTCATCACTAGTGTATTTGTCAGTTAAACTAAATACAACTAGTTCAACTAAGTTAAACTGAAAACAACTCCATCAACTCCTCAATCAACTCCACCAAACTCAATCACTTGAGTTCTAACTGAAGTCCATCATGCAATAGCTCAACTAACCCATAGGAAAAGCGTATTTCCTTTTGGCAGTTGCATGTGCCACATCCATAGCTCGAAATGAAGTGTTGCAAGAGGATAAGATAATGTTTATAGTCCAAATATTATTGAGAGCTAATAATATTTGATTGTTCTATTTTTTGACTGGTAGTCTAAAAATAGACTTCGCCCATATGTCTAAAAATAGAGGTCCATCTATTTTTACCAACATGACCAATCA